>JBBPOK010000675.1:0-15516 GCA_038091415.1 Leccinum variicolor | reverse complement strand
TTTCTTTTCGGATCTCAGTCCAGCGGTCTCCGGACTAGTATCGTAATATCTCTCTTATTGCTAATTTCGATCTCGTCAATCTTGCCTAGCTTCTCCCTCTAGTCTCTGGTCTCATCCTCGTCTCTCGATTTCTCATTTCGTTCATCATCATCTCTCGTCTGGTGCCCGAGTTGCCGGATTTGATGTTCACGTGATGTGGCAGGCAAGTGCCTCGTTACGCCGCACAGTGAACCCTAAAAAAAAGGAACGACTGTCTTCCTGCCTAAGGGTCTGCCTACGGGAGACTAACAGTAAACCACGTCAGCAATTTTCACTGGGCATCACCTCCACCGACAGCTGTACTTCAAGCTCTTCTACTGAGATCTCCCGTGTTGCCTGCAGTAGACATGTCCCTCTTCGAGTGGTCAAGTGAGTTCACAATGTGTTTTAGCTCCCCTTTACTTAACACAAATTTCCGTCGTTTTGCCAGCTCCAGAACGACAGAGTCTCGACCGAGTCTTGCCAATAATACCAAACGAGATATACCTTCACATCTTCGACTTCATCGCCCCACCTGGCACTGCGGCCGAAAACCTATCGCCTGTGCAACTCAAGATGCTGTCCAATCTTTCTTGTATTTGCAGGCTCTTTGCCAACATCTGCCTTTCACGTGTATACGAGCTTGTTAGGTTTTCTGGCTTCTCGGTCCGTGATGGTGTGCCCACAAACAAGGTGACACCCGGCTCCATATTGTGCGCACAGATTGCCGCAGAGCAGCCTCTTGCACTCGCGCTTGCAGGCCTAGTGAGGCTATGCTATTTCGCAGGCTCGGATACTGGTAACGTGCGTTACTCGGCGGTGGACAAGCTGTACACTGCTGCAATTTCGCACATGAAGAACATCCACGAGGTCCACTCTCTAGACCACTTGGTGAACGAGGACCATTGGGACCTGCTTGCAACGCTGCCTTCGCTCGAGAACCTGAGGTTTTACAGGTGCGCTTTTCGGCACTACCCCGCAGAATTGGAACGCGAGATCAAGGTCAAGGTGACCTATCTGTACCTGTTTGACTGCTTGGCATCTAAGCGACTTAGTTCGATCATCGACATGCGGTACCTGCACACGAGCACCGAGAATTACGATGACTTAGTTGTCGCCAATAATGGACAGGATTGGCCGTGTCAGCCTCGCCTCAAGGACCTGCACTTCTGCATTTCTGATGATAATTTACCGGCCGGGTCGTACTCCTGGGGTCTGTTTTTACTCCTCATGGGAGCGCCGCGGTCTCTCGAGACGCTATTTTTCTCACTTAATGTGCTGGCCGCTCTCAGAATAACTGCAGACCTCTTGCAAAGTATGTCGGAGTATCCCAGGGCTTGGACGGACCTTTCTTCGCTTCGTTCGCTGACACTACGAGTGGACAGTGTGATGCCAGTTACGGACGTGAGTCAATGTTTGGCGTCTCGCACAATCACTCTATCGCTTATCGTTCCATCCGTCCTCCAGAAGCTTTCCCAGTGCATAGATGGTATGTAACCCCTCATTCTAATAGGTCTGTACTGAAAGAGTCTCGTGTTTGCTTTGCATACGTTATATTAGAAAACCTGCCGAAAGTTCTATTCTCCCTTCGTTACACACTTGGTACTGCCTCTAGTAATCTCCGGCATGTGGATTATTTCGGGACGGTTTTCCGATGGGTAGATGGCGAGTGGTTGCAGGGGGTCTCGTAGTAAAGTACTACCATGGACCGCTGGTGTGTTTACATCAACGTCACGAACGTACGTCTTGCACTTTTTCAATATGTTGTATCTTCACGACCACCGTTCAGTGAACTAGTACGTTGACCACGCGTGAGAAACCAATCTAAGAGACCCAGTCGCACCTTGCCTCTTTGAAATTTGCAATCGCGCTTGCTTCTTCGGATGAAGAACTCGAGAAGCTGAAAGTGTCTTGGCTCTGGTTGGTGCGTGTCGTCTGGGGCGTTTTCTGTGACTCTGAAAGGGATTGATCGGCCAATTTAGAAATGGAGGGCGAAGGAAGGACCGAGTACGCGCTCGACCAAGGTAAGGTTGTCCGTTTCAGTGGGGACACTGCCGTCGCAGAAGAACGGCGGAGGATGTGAGTGTACCCTCGGCTTGCCCAGAGCGATTTCGTGATCGTTTCGTAGGACGAAGTCTACTTTCGAGTGAACTTTGACAAGTTCAACATCCACATACGCAACAAGGTACGTTCCCGCAACCCACGCGCCTTGATACCAATGTTGATGAAGTAAATATAACTCATCGAGAGTGCTGTAGAAGAACGGCTCAACCACAGTGCCGCCATAGTTATGAGGGGCCACCCTGAAAGTCGAAACAACAGTCCATTTCTGAGATGCGCTTAGGTATGTCAGTTCACCTGTGCTTACACACAGAGGTTCGACTTCTCATTCACTTGTAGACGCTACTTCTATTGCCTATTGGGATGCATATACCCGACGACGAGAATCTGTCAGAAGGACTCGTGACTACCTCTACAAAACCATCGTCCTGTTCCTTAATAAAAAACTTCCTTGGCCGACAACCCGACTCCAGTTGGTAAAGCGGCGTCCCACGTTAGTCTCGGGGACGACAAGATCAACGTCGAGTTTGATACCATTAGCAAGCGGATAAGGAGACGTGCATTAGAAGCAGTGACGAGGGAACGGCATGGGAACGATGGACGAAAAACGAGTGTTCTCTTTCGACAGAGAAACACAACCGTTGTCGTGCCTTGGTCATAGATAGCCAAAGTGGCGATGATGGCCAACATGGGTGTCCAACCGCTGTCGCCCGCGCTCTCTTCCGACTTTTTGATATCAACGCAGGGGGTTCCGCGAAGCGCGGACCGCAATCCGACGCGAACGTTTTATCTTTGGTGAGTCGTCTCAGTAAGCGTGGATAAAGCTGTGGCTTTATTTCTGTAAGCCCATTGATTGGACAAAAACCTACTCGGCGCTCCTCGCGAGTCTCTACAAGACGCTGCTCAACATTGGCATGCGTCGACCAGCGGAGCAGGAGGAGGCAAACGTCAAGGCTGTCCTGATGAAACGAGAGCGCACGGATGTCGCTCAGGACGCAAGTCTGTTGACGCACATGGAACGGGAGGTGTTGGCGGAGAGGGAGCTGAAACGGGAGATGTTGGACGTGTTAGAGATGCGGGTGGAGGAGGCGGTGTTTATTTTGAGGGATCTTGATTTGGGTGGTGGTACGGATGATGCGTAAACTGGCAATTGAGGAGATTCGGGGTGTTAGATGACGACTTAACCGCAACTCGAATGCTGGAGGGAGAGTGGAACGGTCCAGCTGTCAATTGTTACCTGTGAGATGGCGTCACTGGGCGATGTCTGTCGTTCAAGATTTCAACCATCATACGTGTTCTCAAGAACGTGCCCAGAAAGCGTGCAGATGCATTACCTACCGTTTCTCACTTCCGCGCTCTCTGCGGCCTTCTGCATGCCTCATACCGGTGGTTCCATCTCCAGGATGATCGTCGTTGTTAAAAGGAGGAGGGTATGTGAAAATGTGCATGTGTGGTGAGCGCATGTCGAGTCTGAGATTCTCTGATGGTGTTCAAGGGTTAGGGCATTTGGAGCACACAATTGGAAGGAGGATCTACGGACGTGTACAACATGGAAGAATTATCTCTTGAATGCGCCGATGGAAGTTGGTCTACAGTCCGAGGAATCAAGTTGTGAGGCCGGGAGAACATCTGACGAAACGATACGAGAGAAACCATCCTCAGGATCCTCGACTGATAGGTCGGGTATATTGCTGAGATACCACGATATTATGGTGCCAGCGTGAGAGTGAATGAGCGTGCACGTGTATGCCAGGCGATAAAGGCGGTCTCTGGTCTTTTTGTCTCTGCTCTCCTTGTGTCCGTCTGCTTTTCCTTTCTGATGTATCGTACATTATCGCCTTCTCTTCTCGTCTTGGCCGTGGGATAGATTTCTCAGCCACATCTCGTTCTCGTTTTACTGTCACTTATTCTTATTGCCTTTGACCTTCGACATAGCCAAGGCGTCCTTCTCTGCAGAGCAAAATGGTGCAAACAACCTGGCGTTTGCGACGTTTTTCCAGCTGGGGAATACCAAGGCGTGTGTGGATTTACTCGTGAAGACGAATCGGGCGCCCGAGGCGGCATTGTTTGCTCGAACGTACGCACGGAGGTGAGGCCATCATGATGCCGAGGGATGATGTATAGAAGAAGTTCTGATCCATTCCTTCCCTCCCTCCCTTTCCTTCCCATAATCTGGTCTCCCGACCGAGCAGTTCCATGTCTCTAGTCAATGTGCTTAACGATGTGCGTCTACAAGCGGTCAAGGATACTGGAAAGCGGAGTACAACCGATCGCGTGGGTGAGTCTCCCCATCGGGTGATACAACCCAACCCTTGATTATGTCTTGCTGACGTATGGATTCCAGTCGAGCGCCCGTACAGAGCGTCACTGAATCAAGGAGGAAATAAGAAGACACACACACCAACACGACAGGCTTCAGTAAGGTCGGCATCTGGACGCACAAGCACGGGCACAAGCTCTATTGAACCGACACAATATCCATCAAAGAAACCATCGACGAGGCCACCGAGCTCGGTCAATATTCAGGCATTGTTGGCAAAGCGGAACGTGCCTGCGGGTCAACCTGCGCGGCCTGTGGATGCATCCAACGGCGACACTGCTAGAGCGGTACCGGCATCGATAGATGACGAGGACCTGAGGCAGTCCTCGTCGTCTTCCGAAGGGACACAGGACAAGCATGCAAGACGGTGTCCGCGTCTGGTTCGGGATTGGTTGTATTTCGAAAAGACGAACTGCTCGAAAACGGACCATGGTGAGAAAGTGCAGAGAGACCATCAGCGCGTCGTGATAGAGTGCTCGCCAAGAGCGACGCATCACGGCAAGCAAGAAGGGTATCTGCGTCTGCAGCATTTGGGGCGTATATCTTGCGAGATACACCGAGAAAGATCCAGGTTGGCGCCGATGAAGTGCCACCGCCGTCACCAAGGTTTACAGAAACGGGTTTACCGTCGTTATCGTCATCGGTGCAGTCGTCTGTTCAAGTTCCCGCCTTTTATATTGCGAACACGGGCGTATTGAACGCGCGTAAGGCACCGACTGATCCACCCTTGTCTCGATACTAAAGTCACCATCTGCCAGGTTCGCTGCAGGAAAAGGCTCCGCACTAGTCGTTGATGTCGGTCATTCCGTGGCGAGCATCACTCCCGTCGTGGACGGTTTCGTTCTCAGAAAAGGTATGAAATCTTAGATTATGCAGAGTCCTTAACGTTCACGGCCCCCAGGTCTAGTCCATTCTGCACTCCCCAAAGTCGTGCATGCGCACGCAAAACACGTTCTCGCCAATCCAACGCCGGTCCGAAGAGGAATCAAGCTATATCCTCATCAGCTTATCGCCACAAAAATTGTACGAAAGCCCTTTTCCATGTCTTGATGATACTGATCGTGCCGTAGCCCGTAGCCCGTAGAGCCTGGAGCACCTGCGCAGTTTACGCTACGCGAAGATAGGCTCGCCGGAACTACGGAAAGCTGGAAATCATGGTATGAAAGTCGTGAGGTTGACGAATGGATTCAAAGTGTAGCTGCGGTCCTTGATCGGGGATGGAACGAGCAGTAAGCCAGGAGTGCTGACACCTTTTATCACTCCCTTAATTCATCTGCCGTCAGAGCCGCCGCATCGCGCCCGCCACGTCAGTACGAGTTTCCGACGGGATACAACACGTACTTTGGCCCGGAACGGTTCCAAGTAGGTGAAGAATTCTTTTTTCATTCGCCACAGCTCCAGGTGAGCCTGGATTTGAACAGTGATCGGATCTCGCCGAGATGCTCAATCGAGACCACAGGCGCAAAATCCAAACCTGCCCAAAAACATACCGGCCCTGCTCTTAGAGTCTCTGCGTGCATGGGACCCGGACTTGCGTCAAGTCCTCATGGGAAACGTCGTGCTCACTGGCAGAGGGAGCTTGTTCAACGGTTTCGCAGACCGACTTGAAACAGAACTTTCCGCACGTCAGTATGGCGTACTACGCGAGATAAGAAGTGAACTGGTTTTGACGTCCAAAGTTGAAAATACATGCACCCGGAAACCCCATCGAAAGATGATATGGCGGATGGCTAGGGGGCAGCATCCTGGCGAGTCTAGGCACTTTCCACCGGCTGTGGATAATAAGTAGGGAAGAATGACAGGTCTGTTCATTCCCCATCATAAACGACGCTGTCCCTCTCACCAGAACCCCTCAGGAGCATGGCAAGGCGATCGTCGGTCAAAGATGTAAATAGCGTGGCATCGAATGAAACACGTTTTTGCGTGTCTTGGGGATGTCGGACAATGGACTGTCAATCAAGTGGCATGTACTCGTACTAATGCCATGTGTTCACGGTTCATGCGCACGCTTCGCCTTATTTACGAGAACAATTGTTTCGACCATCAATTGCATGGATGATTTGAATACTAGTACCAGTAGAGACTCGGACAACCGAACTCAGGCTTTGCATGCGAGACCGGCCATTGAATATCTCCAAAGTTTGCGTCCTTTCAAATGCCGTCCTACCAGTTCTGCCTGGTGCTGGTTTTCACGCTGATTCCAACCGTATCTGGCTAGTGCCATTATCTGCGCACCGGCTGGGCATGATGTCGGAGTGGTACGCTCAAGATACTACAGCAGACCCGCCCACTGGCACAGGCCAGCCTCACCTCCATCTCGTGAACTGAAAGCATTCTCCTATTCCGTGAGGAGGTTTGTGCTTGTCTCTCAGGCTGTCTGCCCAACTCCGACCCCGAAGAATACACATAGCTACCCGGACTATATTCAGCACAGGAACCTACTCGGTATGCCCGCGCACGCTGTGATGCGTCGAGGAAGCTCCATAGCGGCGTATTAGCATCAAGGACAAGATTGAATTGTTATAGCGTACGTTGTTCTTGGTATCAGTTTTGTTGCCCTGTCTTATAACGCATTCATTTTATAGAATTGGCAACCAAGAGTGCGTCCTTCCCAACGTCAGCACAGATGTAGGAAGAGGCAGGTATCCATGGACATTTCTGCAAGGAGGAACTTATCGACCTTGTTCTCTGCTGTCAAGCAACGGTACGCGGAAGACCTGAGTACTTCGCGTCGTCGTGCTAACATGCCAACCAAAACGAATGGACCATCAGGTAAGCTATCCATTCTCTTCGCCCCATCCTCACTCCTATCATGGTCGAGCCTCCAAATGCCTGCCCACCCCCCAACCGTCTTCGCCGTACTACTAGTTGGTTGTGGCTAAGGCAGAAGACGCCCGGCTCGCGTGATCCCGTACCATCTTTCTCAAGGGAAGATCCTACTCAATCCTGATCTGATCTGAGCTCAAGCACGCCCCATGCGGAGCCTTCCTCTCACTCGTCTTCGAGACCATCCACACTCAGACGGTTCTCTACTTCCTCTCTGTCCCACATCATTTCATTTCAGTCTACCTCGCGTAATCCGTTATCTCATGGCGTTCACCAGGTTTACCAATCGTCTTCCACATTCAATGGTAACTAGTAGACTCCATGCAGCCGACACTGCCAACACGGTCAAATATGTCCGCTCGCAATACTGGTTCCCTTGGAAAAAAAATGGCGCCCAATTCTATGATTGGAGGCCTCACTTCCCTCTCCCTCTCTCGCACCAACACCAACAACGACGAGAGAGAGAAAGACAGGGAATCTCGTGGACGTAGTTCCTCGAGGAGTACTGAGCCTCGTTTGTCTTCGTTTGCCTTTCCCTTCAAGGACAAAGACAGGGACTCCTCTTCCTTGGCTTCGAAGAGTCTTCACGTGCACGCTCGCACTTGCCCTTCAATCTTCGGCCTTTTCGTTTTCGTCGTTCTCGTCATCGCAACCATGACCAATGACCTGCACCACTCCCGCTGGATGAGTCGGACACCGAATCGGACATCTCTCGGCGTTCGCTCGTGGCTGCAGCCTGAGTCCGTCCACGAAATGCTTTTACGGATGATGGTGATTCGGGTTCTGAGTATGCGGGTGAAGATACTGAGGACGAGGAGGACGACTGGAGCGATGATGGTAGTATATTCGATTCTGTTACAGAGCGCAACACGGAGCAAAATGCGTAGACCGCCGTCATGGCTGACATTAATGAAAGCGACGGCGACGTCGATGTTGATGCTGTCATGGGTCCCGATTGGTTGGGCGAAGGGGTGAACGTCGTCGTGCCACGCCTGAACTAAACTTCACGTCTACCATGAACCGATCCATTTTTGGTTCCGTGTGAGGGAAACGTTTCCACCTCGAGACCCCTATTCGAACGCGACTGGTGTACAATCATTATTGTACCAAGCTCCGAAAGAAGAACAAGGAAATATATCATTGCAAGTGATCTCAGTGACGAAAGCAGATATGCTGTCGAGTGGGGCATTGGGACGGTGCTGTGTGATGGCGATGATTGTACGTACTTTGGCATCGTTGCATACCCCATCTATGTCGAGAACGAGAACAAAGGTTAGTCTATAGCATAGTGTCGATTATCGATCAAGTCTGAGCGGCATTGCCTCCGGTTGAGCCACTCATTCCGAATCCTGCAGACCAAGCCACGAAATTGCGTAGCCAACAGGAGGTGCGCTTGTACATCTCGTGTCTCGTGGTTAAGTTGTTCTTACGAACCCGCTACAGCGCCAATCATTCGCTTGTATCCTTCTCCGCCAGGTGGCATCACTGCTTCAACAAACCAAATTGCACGTCTCCGTCGCGTGTCAAGCATGGCATACCAAGAATTCCCGCCACATACTTCTCGACATCGTCGATCACAACAAGCCGGTACTACATGTTGATCGTTGGCTCGCGCGGCCTGGGCCAGCTGACAGCGGTGCGTCTTAACCCAGAGTTTCTTACTTGTGGCCACGCAGCGCCATTCCGAGTCGTTCCTTCTAGTACCTCATCGAGTCGACATCACACTATCTCATTCAGGTGCTGTCTCATTTTCTTGTTACCAAATATTCACCATTAACATTGCCACTTCTTTGCATGATCGTTCTTTGTGCTCTCGTCCACCCTTTTTTTTTTTTCTTCCGCATGTCATTTTTCGATGGCGATCTCATCTTTCATGTTCACGCGACATCTTGAACACTCAGCGATGTTCCATCCCTGTCACGGTTGCTCGCAGCCGCCTCAAGCGATCCCTCCAAGCGGTCGGCGCATCCAGCCACACACCGTGGACACGGCGTGTCGCTTGCCGAGGCAGGGATTGACCGAGTGTTTCTGCCAAGGGTATCCCGCGGTGACCGTCATGTGTGATGAGATGCAACGCGTGGCACAACTTGTTTTGCTATGCGGCTCTCACTGACAATAGTTGTGCATCAGAGGTTATGATAAGAACACTATTGAGCATGGGTGTAAAAAATCAAGTCCAATGTACGTATACGTACACCTGACAGATTCCTTCAAGGGGTCTTCTCATATGATCAGTATTGATGGGCCAAGATCAAGATGGCGATTTCATAAGTTACTACTTTAAAGTTCGATTCAAGTGCTTTTTTGTGGGATGCCAAATTAAGATAAATTCACGTGATTCACTGAAGCAACTTAGCAGTAAGTACTAACTTGCGCTTCTAGCCCTCTTCCTTACCCCGTCGAGTCCACTTCAACTACGGCACCAGTTCGTCAAAAATATAAACGAGCCGAAAAAACGCTCACGGCGTCGGTGCCGCAATGTCGATTTTGTGGGAACCAATTCAAGCCGTAGGGTGTCAAGACCCATGACTCGGAACTGCACCGCTCGAGGCGCAAAGGAAAGGAAAGACAACGCGTTGAGTCTACCGAGGAGCAAGAGACCTGGAACAAGGTACGTCTAACGAATTTCAATGATTTATTTTGCTTGTATCAATCAAGATTGCTTCTGGATCAGCGAAAGAGTCACGGTTGCGGGCACCAACCACATACTCAAGACCGCTTGCCGGACGCTGCATTCGCAAGCTTGTATCACGACGGCAGAGCAATCTGACACAGGAGACGGGTTATATTCTGGTGAGTTGTGCGGTCCATGACCACAGACGGCAAGTGTCGCATACGGTAGCCGTTCAGGTGTGGCGTAGATACATGACGCTCACGAAATCCTTCCACAGACTGCCGCATGACCGACGGGAAAACATGTCGTTGGCTTGACCCACGTGTTACCTGGGATCGTGCGCTACGACGTTCAACAAGAGACGGCCGTCCTGCTTTCCGCGGCCATTCTATCTACGATCACGAAACTGCGCAGGGACCGACAACACCAAGTCATGCTTCGATCTGCCGAGGCTGACGTCGACGTGGGTTTGTTGCCTACGGAGCGCCTGTTTGGACCGCTTCGGAGCTTGCTCAAATATGTGTTGGACAATAACCGTTCAGAGTCGGTACGCGGCAACCTGTATGCTTTCTTTATCAACTGTCCACCTCGTTTCTGTGGACGACGAGTGTGTGGTACGTCTGGGAAGCGATCGATGGCGCTGTCGGTGTCTGCGCTCGGTTCGAGGGATGAGCTATCGTTATCGCTCGCGGAGAGCCGCGATGGGCCTGGATCTACGCAATCGTCGCCGACGCCTTCTCGCGTGTGCACGTCGTCTCCGTTGAAGCAAGCCAGTTGTCCGTGATGAAGAATGTGATCCGGGTGTGTCGAGCCATTTTGAATCTGGTCGTTTGTGTGGACTAACGGGTTGCGCAAACGACTTTAACATTTTGTGCGTGTACGAATCCAAGATAAATATCGTTGTTTATACCCCATGGCGTAAACGCGATTGGGTGCGGAGCGGTTGCTACGATCCTCCCGATCTTGTCACCCTGCAAGTTTTCGGATACGAGGCCGGAGGAGGATCAGTGGTTCACGGGTGCGTTTTGTCGTCGTTGATGGTTCCACTCTGGCTCACGCACTCGTAGACCAAGATACGTTCTTGACTTGCGATCCAGCGGTATTATCGGCTGTTCATGCCGGCGCTCTAGCTGGCCGTAGCCATGCTCGCTTCGCTGGGTACGAAGCACACGACAGCGAATCACCAAGTGGGTCTCGCGTGTCGCGTTTGGTTCGCTAGTGTTGGCGTTGTACTGATTCACTTGCTAGGCCCTCGAGTTTTTGTCGAGCCACCGAGACACGATCGTGATCATGCTCAAAAACGACACTGAAGAGGTGGCATTGTTACAATCGAGGAGATCCATTTACTCGTGGCGCTCAGTGGGAGTCTCCTTCCGCTCGTTCCCAAATTGGAGCTGGCGAGTCGGTTTTATTTTTTGCTACTTACCAGTCGAACTGATGGTCGTGATATGAACAGTCGACGATGAATCCTGGTTTCGGCCGTATACATGGTGTGGTTTTGGGACTGGCTGCGCGGCGTTTGGGTAACAGCCGATGGTGTCAGTCTGTCCAGCCCCAGACAGAGGTCGAGATCGAGCTCGCGAGCGTGTTTGCTCCCGGGCATCAATCTGAAACCCAGGTTTGACATACAAGTGCGACGACAAGAGCTGTTGCTCAAGTGAGCGAGTCCACGGAGCTCCATATTTCGTTGGTGTTGTCGCCCGTGTTCGGTGCGTTTTACACGCGGTTCGACAAGCGCTGACGTACGCCACCAAGCATATCCATATCCCTGTGGTTGCGCATATGTCGTATACCCAGAGCTCGTCTATGAGCCTCTCTATCAAATCATATCTCAGCTCTCTTTTTCAAGGTTCACCAGTCTGATCACGCTCATCGAACGATGCGGTTCGGATTCCGAGCGTATTCTCAGTAGGTTCAGACAGTTGCGGAATGTCGAGTCCCCGGACTCGGACGCCGTCGATGCGTCTGAAACAATTTCCGAGAAAATCGTGGATACTGGTGCGGCGGACGTCATCAGATCGATATCGTCAATTTGGGCGTGCCGCGGATGCTTGGCATGCTACATGCCTGCTCACCCTGCTCCTGCCATCTCACCCGTCTCGTCATATTCGGACCGCCCAATTTCCTGTCACAGCATCATGCGATACCGTCCCAATGAAATATGTTGTCTGCGAGGAACTGTGCTGTAAACAGCACGTTGTTATCTCGAAGCCATACGTTCAAAGGCTCAAAGGTTCCGGATCCTGTCCGAAGGAGAGGCAGGTCTCTTCGTCTTCTTTTCCCTTGAGATCGGACAATGATCGGATATTTCAAGGTCAGGTTGGCCTCAAACATGATATGCTACCTTGGCAGTCCTTAGTCTTGATCCTCGGGTTTCGATATTCATGTGGACAAGTCGAAGATGAAGAACATACCTCTCCCTCCCCTTCCGTCCCCGCTCCTCTTCCCCCGTCACACCTTTCTTGCTTGGCTTATCTTTGCATCAAAATTCACACAAGACCGTGCTGCTATTCGAATCGGGCACGGGCCAAACTCACATTTGATCGGCGCGCGCCGGACGTGTGAGCATGTCAGAATTTCTCGATATCACCAATGTGGGCATGCCACGAATGCGAGTCAAAGGCAACAATAGACAAGGTGCGCGCAGGTGGAAGATTCGACGTCATCTTGCGGTGGTTCCGCCCGTGGTGATGGGGCAGGTGGTAGACAGCAAGCGGCAAATCGAGGGCAGTACAGTGCCTGGCTGAGCCAATAGCCACAGGCTGTCTCCTCCTCCGAGCCCTTCATCTTTGCCATGTCTGAGTCCCCAGAACGTCCGATCACCTACTTTGATATCACAGTCGACGATAAACCAGCCGGTCACATCACATATTTTCTCTCTGTGCAGATCTAGTACCCAAGACCGCCGAAAACTTTCGTACGTTTCCCGCCTTCCGAGCGAACGACATCTATCAACTAATCCCTCCTAGGCGCGTTCTGCACTGGCGAAAAGGGAGTAGGCAAATCTGGTAAACCGCTTGGTTCCAAGTTCCACCGCGTCATCAAGGGGTACGGACGTCTCGCTCCATCGAATCAGATCCCATTGAGATATGGACCAGGCTTTGACACTTCATCTTGTTCCTCCCCAGGTTCATGTGCCAGGGAGGCGATTTCACCGCTGGAAACGGTATCCGATGTTTCCTTGACGTTGCGATCACACAACGCACACGATTGTATGCGTTGTGCAGTCGCTGCTGTACGCTGCACTCGCCCTTCACCCTCAGGGACGGCGTGACGACGACGGCTGTCGCCCTGCCCTGTATCGCCCTGCCCTCTCCGCACTTCCACCTTCCACCCCCTCCTCTCTGAGTCTTCCCCCGGGCCAGCGTGTGGAAGCGATCAGCTGCACGTTGCACTCGCTCTCGTCTCCCATTCAAGTCCCTCACCCTCAGCAACGGCGCAGCCACCAACGACATTGATGACGACGACACGACACGCTTCAGCGAATTCAGCGCTCAGCACTCAATCAAGTTTTATTTTGTTTATTCTGTAGTTTCAATATCTAAGTACATACTGTAATTGAAAGTCCGCCTCCCTTAGACTATACGGCCTAGTACTAGCACTTAGTCGACATTGAATTATTCTCGGCGTTGGACGCTCCGAATCTCGGTCCTCAGGCCTCAGGACTTATCAGCGATGTTATTCGACGTGTCTGTGAGTGTTTCAAAAGTGTGTATCAAAATTGAACCTCAACCACAACTGCCAGCGCAAACTATCATTCTCTCGTGTCAGACCGCGTCAAAGGCACCAATGTTCTCCTCACTGAGCTATGGTTGCTCACGGCTCTCTACAACGGCTCTGTAAACATCTACAATCACGAGACAGGCGCGTTCGTGAAGACGTGCAAAGTGTCCAACGTGCCCGTGCGATGCGTCAAGTTCATCTCGCGCAAGAGCTGGTTCGTGGCCGGGTTGGACGACTTTTAGCTGTGCGTGTTCAACTACGACACGCACGACAAGGTGGGATCGTTCGAGCCACATCCGGACTATATACGCTGTCTGGCGGTGCATCCGATGGCGGGCGTCGTGCTGACGGGGAGCGATGATGTGACGATCAAGGCTTGGCATTGGGATAAAGGGTGGAAGTGTATCCAGGTTCGTCTCCTCTTTTCTTTTCTTCGCGATAATTCTGTTTCGTGTGTGGATATGAATTGTTGTGTACTTTATTTTTAACAGACATACGAAGGCCATTCGCACTACATCATGGGTATCACTTCAACCTCAAGGACGCCAACACGTTCGCGTCCGCCTGTCTCGACCGGACTGTCAAGATGTAGTCCCTCGGGTCCGCACGAGCCAACTTCACGATGGATGCGCACGACAAGGTGGTCAACTACGTCGACTTTTACCCCGGGCCAGACAAACCTTATTTGGTGGCGACGGGAGACGACAAGACGATCAAGGTATGGGACTACCTCAGCAAGAGCTGCGTGTAGACGATGGAGGGGCACACGAACAACCCCTCGTTTGCGCTCTTCCATCCGAATCATCGTCAGCGGGAGCGAGGACGGGAGCGTCAAGATTTGGAACATCAATACGTATAGGCTGGAGAACACGTTGAGTTATGCGTTGGAGCGGGCGTGGTGCGCTGCGCTGCGGAGGGATGCGAACGAGGTGGCGGTTGGATTCGATGAGGGTATCGTCATCATCAACTTGAAGGTAAGTTTTTTTTTCCGTGCAGAAAGACTTGAGTTTACGATCATGATGTCCAGCTTGGCCGGGGCAAATCGACGTTCAGCATGGACCCCATCGGGAAGCTCATCTATACGCGAAACCAGCTCGTGCTGTCGGCCAATGTGCAGAGTCTCTCGGACGACAAGACGGCTGAGGCACTGCCGACCAAGGAGATCGGGACTACGGAGATATTCGCGACCAATCTGATCCATTCGCTCAACGGACGATTCGTGACCGTCGTCGGGGACGGCGAGTAATATTATCTACACGGCACTCGCGTGGCGGAACAAATCGTTTGGGAACGGACTATCGTTTGCGTGGGCGGGCGACTCTAACACGTACGCGGTGCCTGAGAGCAAGATTAAGCTGAGGGTGTACAAAAACTTCAAGGAGATGGGCGGCGCACGAATGAAAGGCGCGGGGAGTTGGTCGATCGACGGGCTGCACGGCGGCCCATTGTTGGGCGCACGGGGTAAAGGATTCGTGGTGTTTTGGGATTGGGAGAGTGGGGAGATCGTGAGACGCATAGATGTCCATGCCAAAAATGTGTGTATTCTCTCTCAATCTTTCTCTGTCGTCGATCGGAGCTGACGGCATTGCAAGATTTATTGGTCGGGGACGGGAACTCTGGTAGCCATCGCGTCCGAAGAGTCGTTTTATGTTTTGGGTTTCGACCGGGACGCATATAATGCAAAATTGGAGGAGGGCCCGGGGGTCCAGGTCACACACGAGGGTGTTGAGAAGGCTTTCGACGTCGTCTCGGAGGTGTCGGACGAACAAGTGGTGATTTCCTGTGGCTGGTGCGGACAAGCTCATCTGACACATGCCCTCTTGTAGCGTCATGACTGCAAAATGGGTCGGGGACTCCTTCATCTATACCACGGCAGGCAACCGAGTCAACTACTTCGTCGGCAACGAGTTGTATACCATCACCCCGTCCGACATGTGCGTTCTGATTTAGAAAC
>JBBPOK010000674.1:0-15537 GCA_038091415.1 Leccinum variicolor | reverse complement strand
CTGTGCAACAATGTAGATCTGATATTGTAGTCTGTGGATGTCTCTATTAGTGGGTACCTTTCTATAGGGTCTGGGACATTCTGCAGGTCTGCACAGGCCTATAAAGCCAAGGGTCATTTTGCTGATGAGGCGAAGGTTTCGGATCCTACCTTCCGAGAATGGGCAAGTCAAAAAAGCCTTGAGCATACGCAATGAACCTCTTTAGGTCAGTCTTACTGATATCTCCGATGGGATTGATGTCCGCTGATCTCGATATTCATGCTCAGAGATTGCGCGATTATGGGCAAGTGTGAGACGCTTCTTACCCGACGAGCAGTCGTATTTGGTCAAGTACCCCCGCAGACTAAGTCGACGTCGTGTCAGGATAAATACGTGCCGATCTGTCGCTCTGATAGGCTAGACCAGGTATGGCTCACCTCTCATCTACGTTGGCGCTGCCCAACACAAGCAATCCACCTTGTCTGCCTCTAACCCAAGGCAGGAGTTGAGCAAATAGGTACGAAATAACCATACGTAGCCTAGCCTAATGACAAATTTTGTAAGACAGATTGAAGATACTACGACAAATACCCACCTGAATGTTCTGCAAAGCCAAGTTCTCCGCCGCGCTCCCCCCATATGCTCTGAAACGCGGCCGTGCGCCAGTCACAAGCACAAACAAGTCGCGGACAGAGGTGACTACGGAGTCCATGTTGAGGTTGATGTGGTAGCTGACAGGTTTTGCGTCAACTCCAATACTCCCTCACACTCGGAGGACATTTACCTTCCAATGGCTTCTCCAAGGTCTTTCGCCCTCTTTCTTGTCTCTGTGCTCGAATTCTCGGTTCCCATGTAACATGTGTGGAACACGCGACCACAGAACTCCTTTGGGTCAGACGGTATGTGGCTCGAGTCATCGGGCTCCCCCGCGATACGCCGTGCGTCAGCGATCACCTGCTTGTCTATCAAATAATGATGGCATAAGTAGCTAAACAGCTGGGACAAAGTGAAACTTATTCACTCGCTCGAGTCGCGGCTTCGGCGACCAGGCGACACATGGAATACACGATGACCGCTGTGGCGCAACTGTCAATACCGCCGCTGAGAGGAACAAAGTATCCCTGAGTACGAGAGCGTCGGAGATAATCCCAGAGCCAACACGCAGGTCCAAGTCTGTTGGGAGAACGTTCAGTCACCTTCATTGGTTTAATTCCGAATAGCAATAGAGACTGACGCAATTTCCTCCTCAGGTTTGTGGAACTTGGCTGGGTACAGGGTCGTCTGGAGGCTCAAGCTTCCATCCCCATGAGGCTGCTTGGAGTCCTCGACTGCTCGACGTGCGGTGTGCACGCCCGTCCTCGATATCAATGGTAGCCGTGACGACCTCGACATCATTGAGAGAAAACTGGGAGCCTTGCGCTATGATGTGACCATTCATTGCAATCATCGCGCATCCGTCGTAATATAGCCTGTCTCCGTCACATCCTTGCTGATTAGCGTACAGGTAGACTCCGCCGAGCTATCAAATCGACAGACAAGATTTCAGAGGTACGGCCGTCGACGAGCAGAGCTAGTAACCCCTCACCTTCAAAGTCGCTTCCTTGATCAGTTCAACACGGATGTAAAGCTTGCGGAGTTCATGATGACTACCACTCGAGTTGGTGAAGATCTCTACCCCGTCGACTTGCGTCATGTGATGAGTTCCCCGTCTTATCAAACCGGAAGAGCCACGAACCTGGCGGGAGTGAACAGCTCTTCGCAAAGTTCCACACCAATACATGTATCGGTGGTGCTGACTACACAGTCGCCAAACGGAACTTTAACCTGTTGTTAATCAGCGTCAATCTCTGTGATCCGGTGCAAGTTTTTCACCTGTTTCGTGACTGCCTGCATGATTCTAGGCAAGTAATGGTCCTCCCATTCGTGATGCTTCATCCACGGCGTAAAACACGGGGCTGTCGAGCAGCACGTGTGTGATGTTGTCGAACACGTGCGTTTCCACTTCGATCTCGATGGGCTCTGCAGATTCGCCAGCGGGAAACTCGAGGTTCTCTGGCCACCCAATGATATCTGCCGGCTGTTTCGGACGGAAGATTTTTTCCTTGATGGGCGTGATGTCCCTGAATTCCGATTTAGACTTGTTGCCGAGGCTCTCGATGATGGGGAGGTACTTTCAGGGACTCGTGGTCTTGACTCCACAGCGGTTGTGACGTTCAAGTAATTGGGCGCGATAGAGTTAGGCGCAAGACGATCCATGACGCCGTAGTGATATTTGACATACCCAAACACGTTGATCTGGACGTACGTAGACCAATTTGCCATGATCTCGAGTATTGTCGCATGAAGGCCGAGATACCCTTGCCTTAGCCGCAGTCGTGGACCCCCCGCGAGAAGCCGCGGAACGCGGCGCTGCGAACCGTAGTTGAGATCGGTGCGCACAACGCTCGCACTCGAAGCGATTTGACTCCAGTCTGTTCAGCGAAACGTCAGTACCCTCTAGAAGCAGGATGACATGCCACGTACAATGTATCATGATATCTTCCCCGGTCCACCAACTTCCAACTGTCTGGATTGCTGACGATGTCAGAAGTGGTCGTCACGTTCTCCCAGCTGGTCCAATCCGTCCAGCTCTGCCCGAAATTGCCAGAGTACCTAGACATATCTGCTCTGTACGCCTTGTGCGTGAACGTGTGCTGGCCGTCCGAGTAGTCCGAGTTGGGAAAAACTATAATGTTGTCGGAAAAGCTCCCTTGCGCAAGAGCAGGCGATCGGTGACCTGTCACAGCATTCAGGCTCCGTCTTTCCGCAAAAAAAGGGCAAGGCTCACATACCCCGGCGAACGCAGTGCCGTCGCTACTAGTGCTGGCTGGGATTAGTGACCACGATTTCCGGAATCCCGTCAGAAACATCGTTCAGAGTGGCGGCAAACCACGAAAAAGCAGAGGGAACTGCCCCGCCGAATTGCAAACGATGGAATTGGTGTCCAACGTGGGTTGACACCCTATTCCGGAAGACGACATGTTGAAGGAGATATAGATAAATATTGCTCGTGATATTGGTACACGGCATGGCGGTGCTAAACTCGAGTGAATGACACCACCCAGATAACGGATTCCCACGGACATGTGACGATGACGGGAACACGTTGAACGTTGGCCGAGCCTATCTCTATGGCGGTGAGTTGTTTGAACCGGGATGTTCGATGTAGAAGGTCCAATTACCATGCTGTACGAGATTGTGGCCATCTTGGAGCGCATTGTAGGTGCTGCGGAGGGCCACGAACTGTTTGAGCAAACGGCGGGTGTCGGTAGTGGAGTGGAAATGGTCGAGCGCCGAATTCCAATCATCATAGCATCCGGCCAGGGCAGTCCGAGAGGCCAGTTGAAGTATTGGACTGATCCAAGTTTATAACAGCCATAGTTGAGGTCGGAATGCACGACGATGCTCGCTCTCGAAGCGATTTGACTCCATTCTGTTCAGCGAAAAGTCAGTACCCTTTAGAAGCAGAATGACATGCCATGTACATTCCGCCATTGACTCGGATATGCTCCCCGGTCCACCAAGTGTCTGGATTGCTGACCATGTCGGAAGGAATGGTCCCAATTCATCCGGTTCGTCCAAGTCTGCCCGACATTTCCAAAGTACCTAAACATATCGGCTCCGCACGCCTTGTGCGTAAACTCGTACTACTGGTCTATTGGAACGCGCTGCTGTCATGGTCACGCTTGGTCGGGGATGTTGTCGGGAGTGCCATCGCGCAAAAACGGGTGATCGGCCTGAATAGATCCTCTCTGTCCTTTGGCTGCCTCGACTGGGTGAAGCGGACACGGAGAACGTGCAGGCTGATACAATGGCGATGATCGGTGGGGATGACCTGATGGGTAAAGTTCGAGGGCCTGTCTGCTAAGGATGATGGCCTCATTGAATTTGAGGTCCGTCAATATCTCCAAGTTGCCTGTAACGGTGCGAGAGATACCATGCGACATTGTCCAACGACGTTGATCGACGCGGGTGCCCTGACGGGCGGAGGTCGAGGGCTTGTCTCCCGAGGATGATGCCTCGTTGAGGTTCATCGTGTCTCCAAGCCGTTCGTAATGGGCGATCGGGGGCGTGTGTATCGCGACGGCTGGGGAGGGCGAGTGAGGATGAATGTGTGCCGTGCAAGGGCGGATGAGGCATGCAGTGTGTTGCGGGAATGCACGTTGCGAGAATCGATGATGGCGAGGATAAGGGCAGGCGCGTGTTCGTGAGTACGGATGCACGTCGTGAACGAGGGTGACGGCAAGTGAGGGCGGGCAGGCGCGTGCGTTGCGGCGAAGCTTGCTGGACGACTGCGGAGCATGCAGACGCTGTCGGTCTGAGCAAAGGACGGCAGAGTGTACTGGACACATGGGATGACGCCACAGCGGAGGATGCCAGACACCAGCAGAGTCCAGGGGATACGGCGGCGGAGTGCAGCGGATACGTTGGACGACGGCGGGGGACGCCAGACACTGACGGAATCCAGGGAATAGGACGGCGGTGTGCGGGGATGCAGTGGACGGCGACGCCAGACGCCGCCGCCGGAGTCCAGGGAATTAGCCAGAGAACTTGTCGTCAAGGGTTCCAGGGTTGTGCTCACCGAGACAGTGCTTGTCGAGTGTCTTTCCTTCGCTGAAGCACAAGGGAATACTAGCATGGGTAGTGAGTGGGTTGGTCCCACCCGTACCCGCTGTTACATACCCGCGGTGCAGATGGGAGCAAGAACGAGACAATGACGTGCGGTGACCGTCGTGCGCTCTCGGCAGAACGAAAGTGCACAGCGGTCACGGCACGCCGTGAACGAGGGCGAGGGCAAGGGCGTCGTCGTATCATCATGTCAGCGGCGCACGCTGGCGCGTTATTGTGCAGTCATCGTGTCCATTGTCGTCACATCGTTGCGCCACGTAATCCCATCCGAGTCATGGCGTAGTGTGGGTGTCTGACGCATTGTCGTTGCATGGCGTCATCGTCGCGGGAGAGCCTGGTCGGGCGACGGTGAGTGAGGGCGACAGGGATGGCGTCTGCGAGGTGAGTTACATCCGTCCCGCCCGCAGTCGTGATAGGGATAGGCGAGTGCTCGTCCTCCCCGGCAAGCCTCTTCCTTATGGACGTCCCGTGCAAACGTACTAGTCATCCCAATGGCGATCGTCCTTGCCTCCGCCTATGCTCGTTTTCTCGTTCTCTTTCCCGCTCATTTTCTCGTTCCCGTTCACGACCCCGGGATGGTGAGGAGGGTTGTACGGGTTTAACGTTCAGAATGAGTTTGTCCAGGTGCCTGGGCAGAACGAGAGCCGGAGGGATGTTCGGCGCAGGAGCCTGTTGGTGGATGTTGCCATAGCCCGACTTATCGACGTTATCGTACTCTGCCGCGGCTGTGTAAGTAAAGCAAGCCTCACAGCTGCAACCAGTTAAGCGGAGATTTCATCTGTCCACTTGGACGACGATTTGGTGGCGTCCGAAGAGGAAGGTATGTCGATTGTAGAACTTTGACTGGAGGTCGTAATTGACCAGAACGAATGAACATGAGACGGCTGCTTTATAGGTGGAACAGTAACAGAGTGGATAAGAAGTGGGGTTATACCAGAGATGGGGACCGCGACATAATTTGCCAAGCTCCCTTCGTCATCCACAGCTGTAGGAAGGTCGTCGGCCAAGCGCCACCGTTCGTCGACAATGGAACGGATATGGTGCGTTCCAGGCATAAGTGAGACCCAAGTGGACCACAATGTGTCGGCAGGTGGGTCACTATGATACCAATCAGACAGGAGAGCAGATCGATGAAGATGAACGCACTCTGATTCCATTTGCCGACGACCCTTCCAATCCGACTCGGAGTCATCGCCTGCACGGACAAGAACGACCGACTTCCCACCCCTCGCCATGTTATTTTGACGTTCACAGGTTCCTTTGAATCTTCCGACGGGGTGGCTGCAGGCAGGTTGACGAAGTTCAGCAAGACTGTCCGCGTCGTAAGAGGTCGAAGAGCGCACTGTTTACGTGACCGCGAGGGTGCGTGGCAGCCGTTTCGGCGCACACATGAGTGTGCGTCAAGGGATGCGCTGTCGTCGTTATCGACGAGAGCATCCCGCGGGTAACATACCATCAAGGGTACCGATACGGGTTAAATTGATAAACCCGTCTGTGTTTCGGGTTCACATAACCACCAAGAGATCCAGTGGATGCAACGGGCGGTGATAAGTGCCGTCCAGAGGCCTCAATAGAGCCCCTAAACAAGCCTGGGGGCGTAGGCAATGAAGGTGGCGACCTAGAGGGCGAGATGGTCATGGGCTGACGTCAAGGTCGAGGTTGAGTGAGCAGCGAGACCGTCTGTTGCGGAACCAGTCGATGGAATGGTTGACCTGAAAGGCCCAGTAAACTTCTAGACGAGTCGGATCCGGCAGCAGGCAGCGGGCAGCGCAAGCACATACTGTAACCGACAAGTTGAGCGCAGAACTCCCCACAACCTTTGCGAATCCTTGTCCACCGAACTGAACAATGGAATGTAGGATCTCCAGGAGGTGGTTGACGTAACGTGAAATTTTTGATCGTAGGTGTACCCCCGAATTTCCTTGCCCCTGATCTTTACCACAGTAGACTTTCGCCGAATGTTGGGATCAAGTAGGTAGTAAAGAAGTGGCTCCAGTACTCTGTCGAATTCAGACCATCAAAGTCGTCCACACGAACCAGTGCTCACATGCACACCGTATGTAGGACCGCAGGTTGCATCTCATCCAAGTCTCGCCTACTCGGCGTGAGGTGGGACAACCGGACTTCAACGTTTCCAGAATAATCATCAAAGGAACCTTGAAATGGAACCCAGGCAAACCATCGTCGTTTATATGCGACCAAATTCAGCGTCTCTTTTCGCTTCTGCAGGGTCGAACTCACCCGCTAGCCAATCTCCAGAGAACGCCAAACACCTCGAAGGCTTCATGCACAACTTGACGGTCTGAAGCATTCATACTTTGCGCGACTATAGACTCAACGATATTATGGTCAGCGAACGATCCCAACGTCCACACAAGGCTGACAGACGCTAATGGAAAATCGCCCAGTCTTGATGAAGAAACCTGAAAAGCTACAAAAATAATAATAAGTCAAAAAAGACCTCTCGAGAACCAGCGACATAACAGAGATGCAGCTGTCCACCAGATTAAAGTCAACGTCCTGAAAATCAAACCAAGAATACGTTGTGGAAGAAACGGCAAAATCTAACCTCAACATCCAGGCTATCTAGAATATCGTGGAAGGATTCCAAGTAATCACCAGGGGGGCACCAGAGGTTTTCTCAACAAACTCGATGAGCTTCCCGAGTAACGATAGGACGTTGCGAGTACGGTGTCCTCAGGTATGAACTAACACCCTGTTGTCGAACCACGACCTGCGCACAAATTTGACTGGATGCAAACGACTGCTCGATAACGGAAACCAAACGCGTTGCTGACCTCAATGCCGTAGAAACCCAAACTAAATGCCAAGGAACCGAACATCGGCTCCCGTGACGAGTCCGGTAGCCTGTGACGTTGTTGTAGAGCCTCTGGTGAAATGTCCTGATAATTCATCCTGAAGTACAAAACACTCCCGCACCACGGGTGAGACAACACGAGACGAATCCTCCTGGACATGAACCTAAATAGAGTTAGAAGTGCAAAGTCGAAGCTGTCGAAGCTTACGAGTAACGTCTCTATTAAAGCTGAAAAGATAATGGGAAGATGGACACTCCTCGCTTCCTCATCTTGCAGTGCCGGAGAGAACGGAGAAGGAAAAGTGTGAGACTGACGGGTTAGAAACACGGTCAGTGACAAAAAGTGAATACGCCCCTCTGGCATACCTCTAGCTGGGGTTCACTAGACTTGATGGCATTGATTATCCCTTTAAGCAGATGCTTCCAGAGTATGCTGGGCACCACCGCCTCCAGCAAGGTTGCTGCGGTCATAGTTATGTCGTATATCAGGGCCTCGGTAAGCGGGAAACCGATTTCCCACTTGTCAAGAAGAGAAAGAAAGGTCTTGGAAGGACGTGACTCGGTGTACTCTCCGGAAGGGACAAACATCTCGCTCTGCGGAATAAGTCAGAGACCGTGACGTCCTAGAACGAACGGAACACTCACTTTGAGCATAGAGCTCAAAAGCTGCAGTGCATACTGTTGAAGATACGCAGACTGAGCGTCACTCCTTTCATCGGGCCCCAATAACCACGTATACAAGTGTCTGTCCAGCGACAGGTCACACCTCAAGACGACACTGATGGCTACTTTCATGAGTATCGCGACATCTTCGGGCTGAGCACGTTTAATGCCTGCGCTATCGGCACGCATGGTCTGCAGTAACATGTCCAACTTGAAAGCGCTTCTGCGGACCAGAAGGTTGTTCTTCTAAGCAGCCGCGAAGGCTCGATCATCAAGCCAATGTCGCGCCCGACAATTACGTTGATGTCTAAAACGAACGTCTCAACAGAAAATTGCTGTGCTCATCGTTCACTCGCCTTCATCAGCGTGCAGTCGGGGTAGACGTCGCGACAAGAAATTGAGCGCCGTGCCTCGAGCGGACAGCATCGTAATCATAGCAAGCCAAAGCTTCTGCATGAAGAATACGGGTGATACCGTCCCTGATAGTCGGTCCAAGAGACCGAACACCTATTCGTGATCCAGTCCTGCAGTACCAAATCATAAAGAGAGCTCATACCTTGTCAAAAGAATTCGCCCGTCTCTTCCTCGAGACCAGGCAGTAGAGTTAGGATGAACGACTTCATTACCGGCCGCAGACCGTGTTGTAGAGGTAGATAGTATGTTGAACAGGGCAGGCTGGCGAACGTAGCTGAAATCGAGGGTGCATGGAGGAAGAAACTGGATCAAACCTTGACTGAGGTAGACGCGTACTCGGAGAATGGGAATAACCATAGCGAAAGGTCGCGTTTCAGGCCTTCAGTCTAATACGTCCTTGTCAGAATGTGGCGCTATTCGAATGCCAGATGACTCGCCCCGATAACCGAAAGGATGTGAATATATACATCGAGTGCTCGTTGATGCACGCCAGCTGGCTGTGCGGGGTTCAGGCACTGGGAAAGGCGTTTGGCTAGTACGATGAGCTTATGGGGAATCTCCTTCAACTGTAGGTAGGATTGAAAGGTCTACGGCGACATGAGACATCGAAACCGACGACCCGCGTGCGCACGCACCTTGAGAAGTTGCTTTAAGAATGCTATGCAATCCGCCCACTCGTACACATTGTCGAGAACATTCAAGCACTTTTCGACATGCTGGGTCGGACGAGAACAGGTGTTGGGATGCTGATACTTGAACGTCATCATCTGAACGGCTCGCTTAATGTGTGAGGAGGACACGGCTTACCGCGGTCGACTGCTTTGGATGAGGGGCGTGGAGACGGGGCGACGGTGGTGGGGTGAGTTTCCTTGACGGGTTGAGACTTCGCACTCATATTGTGCCTCGACGGAGGCGGATTCTCGCAGGGTTTCGTACTTCTGAGAGTGTCTTTTGGGCACAGACACGTGACACCCTGTCTGAGCGTCGACCCACCCCATCCCCTTCATTCCATTCCACCATTCCTTCGCACCCAACATCGCCCTGTCCTGCGTCTGCAGCTTCTCCACACCTAGCCATTTATCGTCTGCGCATTTCACCACCAGCGATCTCGTCTTGGGTGAATAATAGGCCGTGCCTGGGGGACCATCAGCCTGAGGTCCCTGTTCCGAGTCGGCTGGCACCACTCGCAGACCTGCGACCACCACACTTCGTCCATCTGGGAGAGCTCCTGCCACCGTAAGACTCCGCTGGTGCCCGATGGCAGGTTCCAGTTGGGTGATACCACCAGCCGTTTGAGATGCAAATTGAATAGCCGAGTCTTTGGCAGTGATGAGGAGGCGCGAGTAGTCGATCCCACCTGAGCCCTACACTGAGCCTAGCATCGATTGAATATAATAGCGTGAAAACCGTTGAAAATACCTCACTCTTCCCGTGAACATATCACGTAGGACTTTGACCAGAAGCTTTCCCTGTCCTGCATCAGGGCGAAATTGGCATCTTCGGGTACGTGCTGTCAAGTTATACACTGTCGCCTCTTTGCCTTGTCGTTAGGACCATGAAAGGCTCACCGTTCGTTCGATAGCCCGTATGCCAACAGCATTCACCAATTTGCCCGCTTTTCGAGTCACCTCGCCCATCTCGATGACACACACTCCCATTTCTCATTCACCAACCATCAGGGCTCGCTGAATGGGGGCCGGACCACGGTATGCTGGAGGTAGACTTGGATGGACATTCAACCGTTGAGTACCGGGGAAAAGGTGCAGAACAGCTGCAGGGAAAATACTTCCAAAGGAAGCCGTAATGAGAAAATGTGAGTCGTTCCCGAAGCTTGGACTATCGGGATACGGAGTAAATGGAGGTGGAGGCTGTTTTAAAGATGAAAAAGCGGTATATACAATGTCTAGAAAATGACGCACGAGCCACTTTCTGGACGAGGTTTTCTCTTCTGGTATTGTATGCATCGGCACGCCCAGCGTTTATTTTGAGAGGTGCTGCGATCGCGGGGGCTTGAGGGACAAGGCTGTCAGAGTAAAGAGTTGAACCCACATATGTCTAATCGCGAACCTCTGCGATCAGCCCTTCCATCTGGGTTCGTGACTATGTGGAGACTGTTCCAAGTATCTGTTGGTATGGAATGTCAGCCAAGTCCCTGACGTTGCAAGCACGAGGGCTCGCGCTCAGAAGATTGGTAGGTCTGCCGAACAAAGAATGGACTCCATGAACAAGTTGGAACCAAGTTCTGCGTGACACCTCTCCGGTTCTTGTGAAGGCTCACCTTTTGCATTGCAAACCTCTTTGAACACTGCGCACGAGAACAAGTCGCGACCAAAGAAGAGAATCTTAAATGGGTCTCTGACGGGTGGCCCGGATTTCGCATCTTGAGGGGAATGAGAGAGCGGCTTCGCACTTAGCGTTCTCAGGCTATTGACATGCCTCTACCGTGTTCTTTGTTTCGACCAAGAGGGATAAAGTGTCAACTGTGCAATGATTCGTAAACGTTCTGCAAAGAGGAGAATTAGAACATAATCATCGGAACCGTGTTAATTCGAGTACGGAATAAAGTGCCAGTGTCCGAGTCAGAACAGATCACTGACCCTATATGTTGAGCAAGGAACATAAATATCAATATCGTCTTTTCGTGATGCGTTGTCTGAGTCAGTCTGACGACAATAACCTGCATTCGTTTACCTGCGCTGCAAAACGTAGCGGGCATTGACGCGCAGTCGGCCCTACATTATCAAGTAGGATGAGAAGGTGATTGAACATCAACGTGAACGATGAGGAGTTCTAACAGTTCGGAGGCCTCAGGCTTTACTAGGTTCAAAGAACACGTTCTCTAAGAGGGTGGGAATCAGCCTGGCCTTGAGTTCAAGTTGAATACTAGTTCTGCTCTCACGGAGCTCTGGCAAGTTTTAACCGTTTTTGTGTAATACTATTACGTCGCGAAGGTGATGAGCCGGCGGTGGCAGCCTGAGCAGGAATTCCGCACAACCCAACAGAGTGAAAACCCATAAGTAACAGGGTGCGACGCTGCGACGTAGGATGGTTCAAACTCGTAACTACATATTACTCTGGCTGTAGAACCGCCCACCAGGATTGGCACGAGCCAACGGTCAAGTTGAACGAAATGGCGATATCGGGTGAGAAGCAAGCACTGTTCTATGGGCTTCTCCTAAAAGAAGGAACGATTGTCTTCCTGCCTACTAAGGGTCTGCCTACGGGAGACTATGGGCTTCTACAAGTTTGGTGTCAAAAGATATTTTTTGTATATAGCGCATATGCCATCACTTCCATGTATGCAGTACAATCAAACCCCATCAGAGTCACGATAATGACCTTACGCCTAGGTCACTTTGGTCCCTGCATTCAACTCGATGCCAAGTTGGACGGAATCAATTCCTCGTTGGTACGGCCGTACGTCTGATTCTAGATGTTGTTACCATTCAGCCTCATCGTTGCCGCCCGCTGGATACCGAGAATAGTGATCATCTCCCGTTTGATGAATGAAGTACGCTCCTGTTCTCTCAATGTCCAGTTCCCCGTTGTACGCTGAGAAGTTCAGGATCCGCCGGCTTGATCCAGAGGGTAGCTTGCCCCATCATCGATGTAGGCGTTGCCCAACAGAGTCCCTCCTGTATTCAAAAGTACCAGGAGCGAATAAGGGCCACTCACGTGTTTCGTAGATCATGTAAGCAGGTCCCTGGTGCAACGGTAGGATAGAGCCATCTCGGATGTGGACGTTGATGTGACTGACGAGAACGCTCAGGGTCGTGTTTGCACCGGGGTTGCATCAAGGGCCGTACGGGTTCACCAATCGCACTAGGAGACGATGCCTTTGCCAGGGACTAGGAAGATCCATACGATCCCAATTAATTTGGTTTACAAGCTCGCATGAGACAGTCTACATACCATCAACTGTCGTTGCGCCGGGGGTCAAGAAGCTTTGGTTCATCGGGGAACTCGTGGAATAGGGCCCAGACGGGTGGAAGACCTTCAATAGAAGTACAGAGTGTACTGTTTGTCCGACAAATTCAGTACATTCCACGAAGCTTTCTGATACTACACACCCAATACGGCAATAGTGTGCAATCTGGCGGCAATGGCGATGCTTGAAGCTTTTGCGACGCTGTCCCACCGGAAAGGTTAAGAAAACGGACTTCGCCACGAGTCGATCTTCATGCGCATGACTGCAAGACCTTACCTCGTTGGTATCGCGAGAAAATGGACATGATGAAACGATGAAACAAGATGCCACACGAAAAGAGACCAAAGAGAAAAAGAAAAGATGCGAATGTTCCTGAGGGATGGCATGAATAATGTTATGGTTCCCGTAGAATGGCGTAAAGGCAAGGAGCTGCATCCACCAGCTCACAGTTCTTCGTCGACGTTACCACCTGAAGAGAGTCAGAACGAGTTAGCTCTAGAGACCTCAAATAAAACTTACCGAAGCTGCATGCGTCTACACCGACCATCGGGATTTGGAAATCTAGAACGTCTTGGGTATTTATATGCATGTAGTTGCATTTGCTAAGTTCGTCGTCGAGCTAGACAGTGATAAGAAGTCGAGTGGTGTCACTCAGAAAATTCAGAGAAGACATGATACACCAAATGGCCAGTCCATTGTCCAGCGGAGGGGAAGGTCGAACGGCTAATCATGAATGGTCTCTTCCCAGGGAAAATAGACTGCAGGACAACATGTCTGGCCTTTTCATCCATCATCCCAAATAGAACACATACTACGTCGAGCTCGATGTAGACCGTAATGGGTTGCATCCATGGATAACGTCTTGTTGAAAAGTGGGTTGTTGGCTAGAGCACTCGGACGAACAAGTGCGGTCACGACAGTACCTGTTGAGAGATGTTCGAATGGCGGATGAGTCCGAAGGTCCACGAAAACGTACTATCGATGGCACTAAAGAATATTGCGCGCCAGAGATCAGATAGGATCCAGATGGAATCGGCGGTGGCCCGGGAGACACTGTTCAGCGACGGGCAATCTTCGGTTGGAATGGCAATGGAGTCGTACGAAGCAGGTGTATCAGTGTCTGCTACATCAAGGAGAGGCTGCGACCAAGTTGGGTTGAAGAATCACATCACTAAACTTGACCATTGAAGAGAAAGCACAGAATATGATCAAATCAATGGCACGTACTACTAGCCTACTAGCCTAGGCTGAGTACGGATGGACAATCTTTGGATGTCGCTCCGTGTGCTACGAGGAGAGGGTGGCAGTAGGTTGAGAGTGGGCGGGCTGAGAGAGTGGTCGGGCGAAGCGCAAAGCGCTCTCCGGCCCAGGACGGGAGCCGGGTATGGTGAGCTGCGAGGGTGGGTGGGAACACCTCGCAGGTGCGTGTACCCGAAAGTCGGGATCGTGCGCTCCGGACCCCAGGGGGTGAGCTGCGAGGAGCCGGAATGGGAAATGGAGGCAGGTAGGTGTGCTGAAACGAGCTCGGACGAGCGCTGCAAGGCGGATGAGCGATGTGGTGGAGGCGAGAGAGGAAGCGCCGAAGCGGTGCCTCTCGCTTGTGTCGCTTGTCCGAAGACCTTGCACTAGTACTAGTACGTGGCTTCACTCGTGCGTGAGTCCGACTCAATACGAATTTTTGTTTACAAACTTCTTTCCACGGTCCCTTGATCATCGATCATCGATCAAACTTGAAGGAATGCATCGCATATTATCGATATTATCAGCAATCGTAATTTCGTTCGCAGCATACGCGATGGCGGAACTCGTCTTGTTCTACGAATGGCTTTCTCTCCAGAAAGTTTTATCAGCGGAACGCGGCAAGCCAGCGGGTTTACCTTCGCAGAACCGACACGCTCATTTTGAACCGATTCGTCCGATCCGAATGCTAATCCACTCGCCCGCTCGCCCGCTCAGTTAGCACAGGCGCGGGCTATGCAATTTGAATCATTCCATAGGAGTAGTAACGATATCCGAGTCCACGATTGGTTGCAACTTATGTCTCAAGTGCATCGGGAACTTGAAGGTCGTTAAGGGATGGACTTGGGATATCTCAACTTGTACTCAAAACCAAAGAACGGAGCCGTTAATCCGATTTCGTCACGGAGATCGAGTCTGCAGACGGGACAACGAATATTACGCGTGCATACATACTATCTATCGACTCCGAGGGGCACCATCGCCTGCAGCCGCGTCGTCCACGCCCCGAATGGATATGCATCCCATCTCCTCCCATTCTTAGCCGGCAACCAGGGGATTGTGCAACGCGCGCTTCTGTCGGTAAGGACGAGATTAAGACGAACGATTGGTCCGAGAACGGCGGCGAGGTACCGAGTTTGCTTTTCTCTAGCCTATATGCCCTTTATTTCACTTCCTTAGCCTCTCTCGATTTATTTTACCTATTACTAACGCTTGTCTGCATTTCTTGTCTCTAGCACTCTGAATACTGGTTCCCGCGTCCGGTCAAGACGGAGACCGAGAAGCCTCTGATCATGATCCTCGGCGGCGGACGTGAAGCCGCTCGCCCTACCCTGGAAGCGTACGTCGACGACGAGCCCTCAGGGCGTTTTTGCCGGGGGTTTTTGATGGCCAGTCTGGACCAGGGCAGGAGCCCGAGATAGAACGGGTTCGTATATGCGTTGCCTTTTGTGGTCTCGTCATGATCTGACACGCTGTACCGGCATCATGGGTTATACTTCGATCGGGGAGCCGTTTGTAAGTGTAGACCATCCATGTTCATCTCGCCCGTTCGACACTTGTTTTCTAAGATCTTGATTGCCTTTTGGTCGTGTGTGTGACGCTCGCAGGTCGGACCCATCGATAGATTACCCGCTGCACGAGGAAACGATGTCGCTCACGCACAAAAATACGTTGGACAGTACATCGCCGTAGGATATTCGGGACACGGGATGCCACACACGTTCGCATGGTAAGCAGCCGTTTTCTCCCTCTATCTTATCGTGTTCTTCTTCGAACGTACGAGATGACCTACTTGAATCCGCATTACCCTTTTCCCCTCCCCGGTTTA
>JBBPOK010000673.1:0-15569 GCA_038091415.1 Leccinum variicolor | reverse complement strand
AGCAAGGGCTCCTGCCCTCCGCAATCTCCATCTGCGCGAATGTCCCGGGGTGGGCATGACCCCCTCGGTCCGCCGTTCCTGCCGGCCGTTTTAGACGCCACAGATCTCCATCACATTGCTCTTTTGTTGCGTGTCGGTTGAAGTAGAGTACATTGTGATAATGTGGTTGATATGTACTTGGGCCCGAAGGCCTGTCGTATGATGGGAGTAATGGAGTGCGTAAATAGTAAGTGAAATTAGGCTTGAGGACGACGAGATTATCGTCGTCGTCGTCACTGCCGGGGGGCGAGTATTGAGGCGTTCGCCGATAGGGACTGATGGCGGCGGCAGTTTGCTGAGGTCTTCATTGTCCAACAACCTTCTCTCCTTACTCACTCTCGACCTATCTCCATCCAGTCTGGCTGATTCCCATGTAGACAAATAGTGATGAACATTTGCCGTGTGTTTGCATTGTGCGATTCATTCATGGTAATCTGGCGAGGGGGGTGTTATTCCATCTCTGCTGGTTGCGATTGTACATTACCGAACGTTGCGCTCAGTCGCCCAGTGGCAGCGACGAAGCTAAATAGTGCATCGCACGCTTTAGGTTTCGTGAATAGTGTGCCTTCGTTGCGTGGTGCCCGAGTAGTATCGCAAGCGGAACAATGTGGAGCAATTCTCATCACAGTCCTGTTCAAGTTTTCGAATATCCGTGCCGTGAAGAAGAATTGAGGAAATGGTGGACGAACCTATTAAATATCCGAAGTGCATATGGATTTCAAGGCCTACACACTCATCACGTTCATCTATTGGAGGAATACATACTCCCCATGACCCTGCCAGTGGAAGCGTTGCACACAGATCTAATCTTGAGAGTCTTGAATTTAGATCTGAACATGGTGGTTTACCAAATTGCGTAATTTGCATTATGTCGATCAAGATCGCTTTACCTCAGATATGGAGGTACCACAGCATATCTGTCAGAGATTCAGAGATAGACAACCAGCCCTTTCTCCTCATTGCACTCATACTTGAGATCCATCTGCTACCGCGACGCCCACACGGACAGTCTCGACACTGGATGCAGCAGGTCCACCCGATCCGCTCCACTTAGCTCAGGGTCTCTGGAGCAGCGCCCTGACGGCGTCTATATCTGGCGATGATTATGTCGAGCAAGGTGTTCCTGAGAAACTCCATGTGTTGGTATGACACCGTGCAATCGTCGTACTGTAGCTTGCGTGCGTGAGGCACGACGAGCAACAATTTTTTGTGGAACGTATATCCGACCATGCGTTCCACGTTGGCCAGCTGCATCGACATCTCATCTGTGTACTCCACGCCGGGACAGCGCCCTCGCAACGCAATCCGGCAGGTTCCAGTCCTAAACCAAATAGTTCAGCATACGATATGCCAAGCTCGAACCCGCCGTGGAGGCACGCACCGCCGATAAGAAACTCAACGACATGTGCAAAAATCATCGTATACAGTCCCTCGATCTCTTTGCGTGTCTTTCCACCTCCAACTACGGGCTCATCATTGGTTTCCTCCAGAGTGCAAAAATGTGTAAGAGTTTGTACCGCCTAGGTGGGAAACGGAAGTGAATGATCCGTCGGAAGTTGGAACATCGAATAGCTTCTTTTGCAAGGAGGGTGTTTGCTGCTGCGTGATCTTGGGGCCTGGTTAAGTATCCCTCGTGCCATAGTAAATAGGTAGCTATCGGGTTCACGGCGACAATAACCTTCAGCACAGGGTCCCCGAGTGATTCGAGACGTTCTTAAACAATTAGATCCTCAGAGACAGCGGCCGTGGTTGCTGTTGCGAGAAACATAGTGGGTGATTGTAAGTGATTTGACGAGACGACGATGAATTGATGAACTGGGCATTCCATCGGAGACAAAAGCTCAAAGCAATAATAATTACTTGGCGAGTATGAATTGCTTCGGATCTGTATTGGAAGCGTCTCGCGGAAGTAAGGAACTGGATCCTTGATGAAGAGGTTCGACCACAAAAAAGGATACGTACGTGACTTTGACGTCTTCGAATCACATTGTCCGACTGTATATTTCTGGTTCTTCTTCCTGTGATGCCAACTGAAGAAATGGTGGAGCTTTCCTAAGGACCGCCGTTAGAGAAGCCAAACGATGCCTGACGCTGCTGCACGCAGCGACGCGACGGTGTGAAACGTACTGAAAGCCTCTTGCTGACTTGCACTGCCACACCGTCTTCCTTCACGGTCTTTTCCGGAACCCCTCTTCGTTCCCTATAATCAAGCAGGAGCAGCCCGAGAGCGTGCGGTATTGCGCGAGACGGGATGTAGGCTTGGGAACTAGTATGAACGCCGCTGAAATGGTTGAAATGGTTCAGATAGATTGGACTGTGCGGTGTCGAGTCTGTGTGATACTAGGGCTTATATATTGCATTGGCTGTACGCTGGGGTTGGTGTGCTGACTAATCAGTGACTTGTCCAGCGCCGTCTTGCGACGGCAGAAACCTTGCTTGTAAAATTGTAATCATGCACGAGCAAGGTCAGAAGTCAAACAAGTCTTAGGTTCCGGTCAGTACTTGGCGCGCGCGCGATAGTGAAAGCGGCAATTCCCGGTAAGACAGGGGTTGCACTTTCTCACGAATTTCACACCCGAGAGAAACCTTCATTGCAGGTGATTACGGTCGCGTCAGTCGTGTAATCGCAATGACACTATACTGTACCGTGTAAATACCTTGAGTGTAGCAAATCTATGACCAACCTACGTCTCGCTGACTATTCGAAGGTGTCACTAAGAGTTGCAAAGACCAGAGTGCAGGATGGGCCACCAGCTTAGTCAAGTGTTATCCGATAAGCGTCAGATTAGGTGAATCGGTCTTGTAACATTTGACGGACCATAATGCAAACACGGCAGGGAGAGCACCTCTTCATCACGAATGCTGCAGTGAATAGACGACCAAAAGCAACCGCAACACCAGGCACGATATCATCAACCAATAATCGTATCGTAGACTAGTTATTTAAATAAATAAAGTTACGACGTCCATCTGGATCCATACAGACAAAGGAAAACACGCTGGCATCGCTCCTACCAGTTGTACAGAAAGCCACAAGCCAAGTGTGCTGCACGATGCAAGCATCAATCGAATCGCCACATTCGTACAGCCAGAGCGAGAGACGCAAATACCATAAAATATCACACCCCAACGCCGACACGATGGCCAACGATCCCGCCTCCATTGCCCACGCCGGTTCCCGAACCAGCCCGTGCTACACCCGCACCGCTCGCAGCAGCGCGTACTCGTTTGAGTGCAGCCAGCTCCGTCAATAACCGAGCCCGCTCTGTCAAGAGCGTGTTCGTCGTCGTCGTCGATCCGGGCAGTGGAACCGGCGGTGGTGATCTCCCTTTGCCGCTCGACAACGGGGGCATCGTCGTAGGCGCGGGTGGTCCGCTCCCCCTTTTGTTATTCGTTACCGCTCCCGCCGCCATTGCAGATGATTGTGCAAACGACGCGCTCGACGCAGATATTCCCAAACGCGCTTTCGTCCCAGAAGATGCGGTCGAACCCGTTCTGGTGCCACCGCCGCTTCGTAGGCTGCTGGGCGTTGAAAAGGAAGGCGGTGAGGGTGTGTAAGATGGAGAGCGGTGGGAGAGGGGACGTGCTGCCGACTTTTCCGAGCTTCCCCCACTTTTACGCACGTCAACGCCAACGTATGGTTCGCTCTCAAGTTCTTGATGGGTCCCTGTTTGGAACTGGAGACGACGCGGCGGACGAGGTTTCGCAGGAGTACTTGTATTGGTGGGTTTCGAGAATGAGATGTCAAATGGCGGATCCGAGTGGGTGGGCGGTGACGGAGGTGACGGAGGAGGACTTGGAGGTAGACGCCTGGCTAAGTGTTTTGGTGAGGGGATGAGCAAAGGTGGTGAGGGTGATGGTGATCGGGAGGGCGACGGAGATGCATGACGCGGCGTGTAAAATTTGCCTAGACGCTCTAACCGTGAAGGCGGGGACACGTTTGCTCCCAAACGCGATGTAGTCGACTTGGAGGTCTCGCCTGCCTGGATGTGTTCGAACGAATGTGATTGGAAAGGCGGTCCCGAAATCGGGAACGCGCGTGTCCGAGTGCGAGAGGCAACAAAGGAGCTGAGCTCGGTGGCGGCATCGACAGGGTCAATCCATCCTGTGAGACGGACGCGTCTGGGGGTGGGGGTGGGGGGTGCATAGAGGTCGTCGTTGTCCTGATCGTCTGCATCGTCATATTCATCTCTGGAGGGGTCAGCCTCTTCTTCAGAATCGGGCTCGTGAGACAGAGAGTAACCAAAAGAGGAGGAAGGTCCTGCCAGAGCGCGGATATACGAAGGGTCCTCCAGTTCGTGTATACATTGCGGGTGGAACGAAGGCGGCTGATCGTCATCCTCCTCTGCATCCTGCATCATGCGAGCGGGATTGTACATCTGTAATGTATCCTGCGATGCCCCGTCGAAATGGTCAAAGTCATCGTGGGTGTTGGACACACTGGTGCGAGAAGAGATGCTTCGAGCGCGGATGGAGAGGTCGGTGTGAGTTGTAGCAGACACAGAGAGGGACGGTTCGGGAGAGTGGACGAGGGGATGGCGGGGGACGTCGCTGATGTGTGAAAACGTAGAGAAATCGGCATCAACGCTTGCTTCGCCAATGGATGGGGAGGGCGATGGAGCCTGAGGTGACCGCGATTTTTGAGCTGAAGAAGGCCGAAGGAGGAGTGAGGTAGAAAGTTCGACCGTATCGCCTTCGCCCTCGCCCTCTTCGGTGCCATATGAGTGGTGGTTCGAGTACAACGAGCGCGGACGCGACGACATGCGCGAGGAGCGTATACGAGGCAGGATCCCCCTTCGACGGGCGAGCCAGCAAAGCAATTCGCCGACGAAGATGGTCTCCTCCCAACCGCCATCTGCAAGTTGTTCAGGATCGACCTGGCCTAGACCAATCTCATCTATCCACCCGTCGACGCTGACGCCCCCCGCCGCACTCAGCGCTGAGTCGTTTGCGTTGGAAGTCGCGACTGAGAAGTCCCCATCTGCGTCGGCGGATGCAGTACCACCACGAAGAACATCACATTCGAGAACACCCAGGAGAACGAGCATGGCACGGGATTTAGCATCTCGTGTGCGGGATTGGCGGACGGAGTTGGGAATGGGGAGACGGGCGTTAATGATGGATTCGAAGATGGCCAGGAGGAGGGAAGGAGTGAGATCAGTGGGATCATCGAGAGCGAAGGGAAGGGAAAGGGCGGCGAGGAGCGTGTTGAGAGAAGGGAGGAGCGTCGGGTGGAGCGGGCGGGGAGACAGCGTCGACATCGTGCGACGCGACGTGAAAAGCAGCGTCGTCGTCGTCGTCGAGATGGCTGTGCAATATCACTCATATTACGTAACGTACTCATATTAATCACATTTTCAATTTTGTACTCGACGACAATGGCGACGTTCGAGTACGTTGAGTTCCCCGCCGACGCCGTTCGACTCAAGAAAAAATCGCTCGAATCAGCGACAAAAATCTTCACGTCGTTGCCCGACTCAACACCGACGTCGTCCACCGCATGTCGCGCCACCGCCGATCCGCTCTCCCCCGCAAAATCTGCCTTCGCGCTCGTTCCGCAAATGCTTCTCTCTGCATCCATCGGGCAATCCTCGCTTCCGCCCACCGCAAGTATCATTGCTTCCGCCATCGCTCCCTCAAATCCACGCTCACGCTCAGTGACCCTCCTAAGCACACGAGACCCCCTCTCCGTCCCAATAATGAGCTCCAACTTTCGTCGTTTCATATCCAGAATCGGCCCCGTGTTCTGGCTTCAGGACCGTGTTGAGGAAATAATTCTCTGGAAAAAAGGTTGGAAACGCACCGCAGTCTGGCTCGCTGCCTATGGATTCCTTTGTGCGTCCTTTCCATCTGCTGCTTCCGTCCGGTTATTAACGTCACATAGGTTACTTCCCAAGAATGGCGCTATTAATTCCTCATATAGTATTACTCGGCGTCATGCTTGGTTATTACCCCGAACCCGGTGCTGAGCCAATCCCAATCAATGTTGGTGAGACGACAGCTGACTGGCAGGCCAACATACAAGCTACTCAAAATCTCATGGGTGCCTTGTGAGTCCATTCTTCGAGTGACTACTTACAGAAAACTGCATGTATTTTAGTTCGGACGCGTACGATGCCATCGTCCCTCTTCTCCCTTTGCTAGTGGCACCACCGTCCTCTAGTCCTTCCCCTCCTCGCTCCCGCTCCAAGTCCTCCTCTCCCGTGTCCGCTTCTCCCCCGACACAATTCTGGGAACCCGCCTCGCGTCTTACGACCAAGCCTTCTCGGCGCCCCTCCGATCCCCCCAGCAATTCCGCCTCGCAGCCGGCCCTCCAACCACATCACCCCATCCTTATCGTGACCATGATCTCTTTTCTTGTCCTCCTTCCGATCCTCATGACCGACCTACTCCCTCTCCGCCTCATATTTTTCTTAGCTGGTACAGGAAGTGTGGTTGCTCTCCATCCCCGGATCAGAGGTTCACTCTCCGGGGTTGTATTGACTGCCTTGTCCGGCTCAGGACCGGGTCTCTCTTTCCAACTCTCCTTGAACATCCCTTGCCTGCCTCATCCCTACTCCCTACTCCCCAACGCCGCAGGTCGCATCTTTCGCATCTCTTCCTCCCCTGCTCCCCTGCTACATTCGCGTACACGTACGTTCACTCTGACAATCGCCCCACGTGATATCTACCTTTTTATCCGACGACTCGTCGACGACGACAAGCTTAATGACACGGTCTGGAACGCTCCAATCGCTCACGTCGAGCTCTGGGAGAACGAGCGGTGGGTTACAGACGCACCCGAAAGCAAGCGGCGCAAAGCTACGCTCACGTTTGTACGCGAGGGCGAAGATAACATGGATGATGCAGCATCCACGACATCGGCTGCGACGACGGCGACCGTGACAGGGCTCGGAGAAGGCGGAAACGTAGCTACGGCGGGAGGGACGTGGTCCAAGGCGAATCTGAAGCAAAACGAAAGGGTCGGGTGGACGAGAGGAAGAGACGGGTGGTCAGGTGTCGGCGGGGAAGTCAGGTGCGTTCAATTTCTTCGTGCTGTGTATTATCTTCTAGTGTCCTTTTCGTGTTCGTCGTGCACAGAGATACTCACATCCATTTGCACAGCAGCAACCTCACGTTCTCGCTTTCCCCTGGATGGGATTTTGTAGAGACGGAAGGTTGGCGACCCGATCTGAATGCTGCATGGGCCGTGGAAGACGCTACTCCTTCCACGAGTGTTTGCGTAGGTGCGGATGAGAGTACGTATCTTGACGCCCTCTCTGCGTCCGCTCCTTGCTAACTCTCCGTCCTTTTTTTATCGTTTGTGACCCAACCGAACCTCATTCGTCGAACGCGACCTACTTAGACGGTTGGACGTACACTACCGACACGTGGATACATCCTCGTCCGGACGTACGGCCGAGCGATGGATGGGTGACTCGTCGAAGGCGGTGGGTAAGGCGGGTATATTTCAAGGGTTCGGAGCAGTGACGTTTTGTCGTCGCCCGTCTTGTCTGTTGCTGATGCATTTGTACGGTACTCGTTCTAGAAGCTTAATTGCACATCCTTTGTTAGTGTGCTTCATCTACTGTTAACTCTGACGTATGCTATAGGAACCCTCGGCTTGAGCACAGACAGGGCACCACCGCATTGGGCAGAGATAATTATCATTCAACTCCAGGGTATGTACTTACATATATATTCTTTTGATTTCGCAGTATGCGTTGCCTTTGGGCTCAGTCTCGTTTCTGCCCTTCAATATCTTGGGGCATTGCGAGGGTGTTGTCCCCGCGCTGAATGCACCGATAAGATGTCGATGCAGTTGGCCAACATGGAACGCATATACGTTCCGGGAAAAAGTTGTTGCTCGTCGAGTGCCTCACACACGCGAGCTACAGTACGATGATTGCACGGTGTCATACGAACATATGGAGTTTCTCGAGGACACCCTGCTCGACATGATCGTCGCCAAATATGGATGCCGTCAGGGCGCTGCTCCACAGACCGCGCGTGCTGAGCTAACTGGAGCAGATCGGGTGGACCTGCTGCATCCAGTGCCAACGTTGTCCTAGCAAATGGATCGGAAGTATGGAGGAGAAAGGGCTGGTTGTCTATCTCTGAATCTCTGACAGATATACTGTGGTGCCTCCATATATGAGGTAAAGCGACCTTGATCAAGCTTCAAGGACCATCTTCCAGTGATAGTGCAAATTACGCAATCTGGTAAACCACCATGTTTAGATCTGAATTCGAGACTCTCAAGATCAGGTCTGCGTGCAACACTTCCACTGGCAGGGTCATGGCGAGTATGTATTCCTCCAATCGATGAACGTGATTAGCGTGAAGGCCTTGAAATCCACAAGCACTTCGAATATTTGATAGGTTCGTCCACAATACTTCCTCTCGGCACGGAGATTCGACAACTTGAACAGGACTGCGATGAGAATTTTCCACATCGTTCCGCTTGCGATATACGGGCACTACGCAACGAAGGCACAATCACTCATAGTTACAGGATTTCACAATCAGTATACAACATTACACGGACAACAAACTTTGGATACAAGCACACCACAATTTGTTGGTGTTAATCTCGATTCATTCTGAAGCCTGCTCAGCCACAATCGCGGAGGCATCCTGCAGCCAGGACCCCAGGTTCCACTGCGAAAAAACAGCTTGTCAAACAAGCAAAGGTGAAATAGAAAGAGAAGCTTACACCAGGTTGACTCTCCTGGATGGGCTCCTCCGCGGCTTGCTCGCTCACAATGTCCGCTGCCACCCCTCTCCAGGTAAACCAACGAGTCCAATACTAAAAAGGTGTTATCGAGGTTGCGCTCCACTCTCAACATGCTTACCGGCGGCATTACAAAGGGATCTGTGGAGTTAGTTCGATGTAGGTATGACAAGGGATAGATGGAACTGTTGGATGTGCGATGGCACAGGGCTCCACTTTTATACCTCCAAGTAAAGCAAACAAACCACTACACCTGATCCGAAGTGCTCGTGATAACGTATTTTTTAACTGAGGTGGTGTTCTCAATAGGGATAAGTTTCCGCCATCGCCTGAGATTATTACTTACGTCCCCGGATCAGATTTTCTACTTACAATAAGAAATGGAACAAAAGGAAAGCTAGCGCTCAATTTGATCTGAACACGCGGTGTCACAATGACGTTTGCTGTTATTATATGGGGTATGCGATAAGACGACGTTCGAACACGCCAGGATTCCTTCGTTTATTCCTTGCCTAGCAGTAAACACCATCAACATCAGATACCCCCACCAGCCATTCTCCTCTAGATTCATACCTGATGAAATGCATTGTTGGACATCCCAAACTTTGATAGAAAGATCGTCAGAGGCAGAAACAATGAGCCAATTGTTGGACCATTGACAGGAGAGAACATAATTACTACATCGGCATCTCCCGGCCGTGCAAACACCGTTTTTACGTTCGCCATGTGCCAGACGACGACCATAGTAGCCTGCTGAGGCGAGGACCCTCGTTCATCCGCACAACGCATCGGTATCTTGACCGCTACTTATGAGCGAGTGTTTGAAGGAAGCCTAATCCCGGTCACAACGCAGCCCATTCTTCTTTGGACAAGTTCAAAGGTTGCAAGTTCTCCGCCACCTGTCACCTCACGGGGCCACCACCATGGCGATTACGCGCGCCTTGCCGCCAGCCAATCCTGTTGTATTCAGGCGTGTGTGCTAGTGATATGGGCTATAGAATATACTTATCCTAACTCGACTAGAGAACCTCCGATTCTTCAAGTCGCTAAGCTGAGACTGACATCCACCGGACCCAAGACTCGTGGCCATGGAGCAAACGCGAGGTGAAAACGTGTCGGGGTTGTCTCCTACTTAGCGACGAGGAGCGCGCTATCTCCTCCGTACCTTCCAACGACGACCCCAGTACCAGCCCGGCACGTCGGACACCTCTCCCAAAAGCACAACTTGGCGCTCTCATCGCAGTGCGCATCGTCGACCCCATCGCCTACCAACAGATCTTCCCGTACATCAACCAGTTCCTCGTTGATCTACGGATCTCCGAGCCAGAGCGGGTGGGCTTCTATAGTGGGATAGTTGTATGTACTTTGCACTGCGTTGTCGTTTCTTGTTAACAAAAAATTCCCCTCAATGTGGACTAGGAGAGTGCATACTCGCTGGCGCAGCTGTTTTCGGTGTATCAATGGGGGAGGATATCAGGTCAGTATATCAAGTGGGACTCCAGAGCTGCTTGTCATGGCCTGTCATGTGCTGATGATGGGGCTTGTGTAGACGTCGTCGGCCGGCGTCCAGTCGTGTTTACTGGTCTCATCTGCATCGCGGTCGCAACCCTGGCGTTTGGGGTGTCTACCATTCACTCCATCCTTGCCGAGATTACGGACGACACTAATCAAGACCTCGCAGTGCCGATCTACGGCCTTGCGTGGCCGCTGGGAACTGTCATCGGGTTCATTTTCTCTCATGGGTTGAAGCGCAATTTGGATTGACTGACGCGATATGCTTGTATACTCTAGGCCGCTCATCGGTGGGACGTTCGCCAACGCTGCGACGCAGTACCCAGGGTATTTCTCCTGGCCGATCTTTGTGGAACATCCATATTTCCCACCTTGTCTCGTCAGCGCTGCGTGTGCGATCGTGGGAGTGGTATTAGGGTATATGCTCATCAAAGAGTACGGGATCGAAAAAGAAATTGCCAAGAGGGCGAAAATATCAATGACTTACCTGGTACCCACAGACACTTCCACATAAACGAAACGATGATGCTCACTCTGTTGCACGAGCTCCTGTTGCCGCGGGTGCGCATACAGTCCCGGATCCGGCCGAATACTTCCTCGTGGCACGGAGATTCCACAACTTGAACAGGACTGCGATGAGAATTGCTCTACATCGTTCCGCTAAGCTGCGATGTACGGGCACTACGCAACGAAGGCACAATCACTCATAGTTACAGGATTTCACAATTGATGTACACCATTACACGGACAACAAACTTTGGATACGAACACACCACAATTTGTTGGTGTTAATCTCGATTCATTCTGAAGCCTGCTCAGCCACAATCGCGGAGGCATCAAGCAGCCAGGACCCCAGGTTCCACTGCGAAAAACAGCTTGTCAAACAAGCAAAGGTGAAATAGAAAGAGAAGCTTACACCAGATTGACTCTCCTGGATGGGCTCCTCCGCGGCTTGCTCGCTCACAATGTCAGCGGCCGCTCCCTGCCATGTCTGCGGAGGAAACGCCCAATACTAAAAAGGTGTTATCGAGGTTACGCTCCACTCTCAATATGCTTACTGTTGGCGGCAGCATTGCAAAGGGATTGGTGGAGTTAGTTCGATGTAGGTATGACAAGGGATAGATGGAACTGTTGGATGTGCCATGGCACAGAACCCCATATTTATACCTCCAAGTAAAGCAAACAGACCACTACACCTGATCCCAAGTGCTCGTGATAACGTATTTTTTTCCGCCATCGGTCACTGAGGTGGTGTTCTCAATAGGGATAAGTTTCCGTCATCGCCTGAGGTTATTACTTACGTTCCCGGATCAGATTTTCTACGTACAATAAGAAATGGAACAAAAGGAAAGCTAGCGCTCAATTTGATCTGAACACGCGGTGTCACAATGCCGTTTGCTGTTATATGGGGATACTATGTGATAAGATGATGTTCGAACACGCCAGGATTCCCTCGTGAATTCCTTGCCTAGCAGTAAACACCATCACCATCAGATAGCCCCACCCAGCCATTCTCCTCTAGATTCATTATACCTGATGAAATGCATTGTTGGACATCCCAAACTTTGATAGAAAGATCGTCAGAGGCAGAAACAATGAGCCAATTGTTGGACCAGGAGAGAACTACATCGGCATCTCCCGGCCGTGCGAACACCGTTTTTACGTTCACCATATGCAAGACGACGACCATAGTAGCCTGCTGAGGCGAGGACCCTCGTTCATACACGCATCGATATCTTGACCGCTACTATAATATGAGCGATGCTACGAGGAGTGGCGGTAGGCTGACTCAGGCTTGGGCGGGCGGAGCGCGGGGTATGGTGAGGTGCGAGGGTAAGTGGGACCTCACAGGTGTACCCGAAAGTCGGGATCGCGCACTCCAGACCCCATGGGCTGAGCTGCGAGGAGCCGGAATGGGAAATGGAGGCAGGGCGTGGTGGGTGGGTGTGCTGAAACGGGCTCGGACGAGCGCTGAGCGACGTGGTGGAGGCGAGAGAGGAAGCGCGGACTCGGAAGCGGTGCCTCTCGCTTGTGTCGCTTGTCCGAAGACCTTCAAGCACTGTGGCTTCACTCGCGCCTCACTGCAGTGATTGCACCACAGTCCGACCCATATGGGCTATAGAATGTTGAAACGTTGAATGTTCAGCTTCGCAAAGTTCGTCGAGGTACTTATCCTAACTCAACTAGAAATTTTCCGATTATTCAAGTCGCTAAGCTGAGACTTACATCCACCGGACCCAAGACTCGTGGCCATGGAGCAAACGCGAGGTGAAAACGTGTCGGGGTTGTGGTTTTATCCGAGGCGGCATCTATCGCCTAGTACACCCTAATCCCTTTAGCTTGACCCGAAACTACGAACTCCATGACCTCCAGCCTCTCTACGTCTAGAGCGAACCCACGTCGTGTGGACGACCAAGATGAAGGCGATGGCCTAATTGGTAGCACGGCCGACGAATCAACACCTCTCCTACTTAGCGACGAGGAGCGCGCTATCTCCTCCGTACCTTCCAATGACGACCCCAGTACCAGCCCGGCACGTCGGACACCTCTCCCAAAAGCACAACTTGGCGCTCTCATCGCAGTGCGCATCGTCGACCCCATCGCCTACCAACAGATCTTCCCGTACATCAACCAGTTCCTTGTCGATCTACGGATCTCCGAGCCAGAGCGGGTGGGCTTCTATAGTGGGATAGTTGTATGTACTTTGCACTGCGTTGTCGTTCCTTGTTAACACAAAATTCCCCTCAACGTGGACTAGGAGAGTGCATACTCGCTGGCGCAGCTGTTTTCGGTGTATCAGTGGGGGAGGCTATCAGGTCAGTATATCAAGTTGGACTCCAGAGCTGCTTGTCATGGCCTGTCATGTGCTGATGATGGGACTTGTGTAGACGTCGTCGGCCGGCGTCCAGTCGTGTTTACCGGTCTCATCGGCATCGCGGTCGCAACCTTGGCGTTTGGGGTGTCTACCACGTTCCCTGGTATAGTCGCCTCCAGATTCATGGGTCGGTATCGTTGCTTCTGTCGCATTCCTTAATTAAGGCCCATGTTCACGCATGGTGTTTTAATCCAGGTGGATTGGTATCGGCAAACGTGGCCGTCATTCACTCCATCCTTGCCGAGATTACGGACGACACTAATCAAGACCTCGCAGTGCCGATCTACGGCCTTGCGTGGCCGCTGGGAACTGTCATCGGGTTCATTTTCTCTCATGGGTTGAAGCGCAATTTGGATTGACTGACGCGATGTGCTTGTATACTTTAGGCCACTCATCGGTGGGACGTTCGCCAACGCTGCGACGCAGTACCCAGGGTATTTCTCCTGGCCGATCTTTGTGGAACATCCATATCTCCCACCTTGTCTCGTCAGCGCTGCGTGTGCGATCGTGGGAGTGGTATTAGGGTATATGCTCATCAAAGAGGTACGGGATCGAAAAGGAAATTATCAAGAGGGTGAAATATCGATGACTTACCTGGTACCCACAGACACTTCCACATAAACGAAACGATGATGCTCACTCTGTTGCACGAGCTCCTGCTGCCGCGGGTGCGCATACAGTCCCGGATCCGGACGAGGCCGAACCTACTAGCATGATGGCACTCCTCTTGATACCAGCGATACGGGCACTGACGATCTCTGGATTCGCACTCAGTTTCCTAAGCCTCGCATTCGACGTCGTTTTCACGCTGATTTGTTACACGCCCGTCGACGCAGGCGGTTTGGGACTAGATGTGAGTTTCTCTCGAGACTTAGTCACTCCATGCGACATAGTTTTTGTCCTACTCACCCGAATCTTGTCTTTTCAATATACAGCCATCTGTGATTGGAAACGTGTTCGCGTTTGCGGGGACGCTCGCCGTCCTCCTCCGACTCTTTGCAATGCCTTATATCCTGCGGCGGTTCGACTACACCAAAACGTACAACGTGTGCATGTCCGTCTGGCCAGTTGCGTTCGGTCTGCTTCCGTGCCTCAACGCCGTCGCTCGGATCGATACGCACATATCTCATGGCTCTGGATCCGGCTCCCTCACGGTCTTAATCTGGACGGGCCTCCTCTCGCTCCTCGCGCTGTCCAAGGTCGGCGCGATCCCGCATAGCATGAGCATGCTCCTCATAAAGCGGCATGCGCCCACCCCGGGTGCGCTTGGCCGGAGTAACGGGCTCGTGCAGTTTGCGATGTGCGTCGGACGCACCGTGGGGCCCGTCATGGTCAGCTGGCTGTTCACGGGCGTGAATGGGGCGGGGTGGGCTAGACGCTGGGGGTTGGGGTGGGTCTGGGCGCTGGTGATGGTTTGTGCGAGTGTTGCTGGGGCGAGGGTGACGAGGGGCCTAGGGTCTAGAACAGGGTCTACGGTGAGTTAATAGTGGGGCGCGTTGGTTGGTGGGGGCTGTGCTTGCGTCTGCGCCTCCATTGCTGGGGAGAGTTACGAGGGATATCGGGTCTGGAAAAGGTTTGTGGTGCATGGTCGGGAGGTACATTGTGTGTAGCCGCCGTAGCGCCATGTTATAGATCGCCTCGGTCGATTGGTCGCTCGGGACAAGTCTTTCCGCTGGATTTAGAAAGAAAGAAAGAAAGAAATCTGTGCGTGTCGAGCTTCGTTTGCTAAGCGAGGGGGGAAAGAATGTAAACTAGTATGAGCGTAGGTACATGAATGAATCGGATGTGCTATGAATACGATGGGATGGGCGAAACCGCAGGTTTCCGGCCCGGGACTGTGCCCGATCTGTCGGTTGAAGCGAGCTGTGTCCCATGGATTAGGAGTGAGCGACGCAATAAGCGAAGCTGAGGCCCCGACAGTAGGAGCCACGACTTGCGCCGGTACAGTGCCCCCGATGGCCGTAGGCTATGACCTTTTAGGTCTGCCATACCGGGGTTGATCTTGGCAGAGCGCGAAGGAGCGCAAGTGCCGAGCAAAGCTGTTGCTTCACCTGTAGCGGGAGCACAGGGTGAGAATTGCGCATCAGGGCGTTGAGCGCGTGAGATGGCAAGGGTTATGGTGTGAAGCCCGGAGTCATGATTCACCGTGAAACGGAAACCGGGACCGATCAAGGTGCAACCAGTAATGGCCGGTCCGAGGCAGTTGGTTGGCGTGAAGCCGAATGAAAAGAAAGCATCAGGGCGTTGAGCCCGTGAGATGGCAAGGGGTACGGCGTGAAGCCCAGAACGATTCGCCGTGAAATGGAAACCGGGACCGATAAAGGTGCAACCAGTAATGGCCGGTCCGAGGCAGTTGGTTGGCGTGAAGCCGAATGAAAAGATAAAGTGGTAAAGGTAAGGTTTGAGTAGAAAGGTGAGAAGGGGTCGACT
>JBBPOK010000672.1:0-15617 GCA_038091415.1 Leccinum variicolor | reverse complement strand
GGAGGGGGCATGGAGCAGCTGAAGAAGGCCAGCAAAGCTGTTGCAATAGTCGCAAAGAAGAAACCAGATGAGTTTCTTGACTATCTTTTTCCAACTGATGACGACAGTCAGGGTCTCAAAACTACGATGGTATTGCCCCAAGAGCTTCTTGACCAAACAAGAGGTTCAGGTTCTAACATGTCAACATGTTGCAGTACAGGCCACGGAAACAACATGATGACAACACAATGACACAACAACATGTCATGCTGGCAACACCATGACACATTAATGTGACATCAAGGTCATCAACAATGATAAGAGTCAGACAACAAAACAATAAGGCAATGCTGACACAACAGCGTATTGTGAGCATTGTCTCATGACAAGCTGTCGTGACATCAATGTTGACAGTAGAGTTGTGTATATTACATGTACCTGTGCTATTAACTCTTCATATTGATTTTTAAAAAAAAAAAAAAAAACTCTTCATAGACCCTGCAGGTTGAGTCTGAGAGTATGTCTGTGATGTCTGTGGCAATAATCAAGCTGTGAAACCGATGGCATTATGGCCAGCAACTCAGAGAAAAAGGCCTCTGTTGGCATAGATGCTTTATTAGTCAATTTGTATGCAAAGGAGACTGTTGATGCTGACCCCCACCATGACGGGACGACACACAAAACATGCCACACACTGCTCAGTATGCACCCCCTGTGTTATCCTGGGGAGTCCCCTACTGCAGAAAACCACTGTCCCATATGCACTCACCCTTATAAAAGCACATGTTTTATAAATTACACTCAAACTTGACCCCCGACTTCTAGACCACACCAAAAATCCCCCACAGCACACATCCATCATTGCATCACATGCCAGAAACAATCTGAGCATGTGTTCATAGAGGACTGCTATATTTGCCTCGAATGGGGTTTTTTGTTTCACGCTTTGTTTGACATTGTGATGCGGCTGCATTTGAAAACCCATGCCCAGCAATGCCCGCCAGTCGCAAGGGTATGTTGTGGTGTAAGGCAGCTGCATCCGCTGCATTCAAGTTTTTGCACAAGGATGTGATACAGTCATTGTCCGAGACAGCATGTATTCGAATAAGTCACTATTAGTCAGGACTCAGCAGTGGCGCACCGGGTATGTTCCAACTCCAAGTCCTTCAACTTGAATGAGATCAAAGGGGGCAGGGGGCCCCAGACAAGGCGCCTTGAGAGTGACAGTGGTTGTCATTGTCACACTGTGGTGGCATGCAGCACCACTTGCAGTAGGGTTTGGCCAAAGTTGTGCATTTTGGCAGAAATTGACATGTCAAAATACTGAATTTCCATTTTGGAAATCTAGTAACAGTTTATTATGACATATATACCATATATGTACATCCAAACAATATATAAGAGAAGGGGAAGGCAAGGGAATGGAGGCAAAACATCAAATGAAGGAGATTCCCAAAATGGAAATGCAGTAGGAGTAGTGGCAGATGTGATCCTGTGCCTAGCCAAATTGAAACAATGCCCCTATCAAGAACTTTTAGGGGCTGTATACAAAGGAAAGTTGTTAGTTCTCTTGGGTGTCATAACAAAAGTTGTAGCCCCTAGCATCTAAGTTTGGTTCAGCACTGGAGAGTGAACACAGAACTAATCATGTGTTCAGTTCTCAAAAAGTCTGGTTTGAACCAATGTTCAGAACCGGACCTGTCCAACACTAGTTGGATATGCATTTGATAACTTTGACATTGACTTCAAAACTCGGCTACCCACCATCAAAACATTTTCTATCACACTAACACATATGACATTGGGCATGCTAATCCGACTCGAGCACGGTATGACTCATAAAGACCAGCACTGTTCCGAATACCTCTGGACACAGTCCCACCTCAATGGATTGCCATGTATCCCACTGACCAGCCGCCAGCCTATGACCTCAAGCACATCTTTGTGGTTACATAACATCCACCTAGTATCCTGATGGAACCGGAAATACATATATATTGTCATGTTCACCAGGGACTGCCAGTGCGGACTAGGAGTACAAATATTGCAAACAAAGAACACAATAGACAACATGAAAAAGGAGCACTCAAGCCTCATAGTACATCATGATACAGGGGAAACGCAACCAAATGACACTGCACAAACGCAAGCATGGGCCTCAGACCCAACTCCCTGACAATCTAGTAAGGCAGATTGAACAAGCCACCAAGCGGATCGGAGGAACCGGGTTCTCCTATGGTGAGATCAGGATGCTCATAGTATTCAGGGCCTCAGTAAGTCAGTGAGAGTTGACCATGTGGGGTTGAAGCTTGCTGAGGTACCAACTGGCAAAAGTGGCTGCATGACAAAAGGGTAGTCCCTATTTTTGCGATCCCAATGGTGCTGTTATCTCATCAAGCTGATCCAATTTGGATGTGATAGGAGCCAATAGAAAAAAAGCTGTGTGATGTAACCACAGCTGCTTATGTAATCATTCATTGTAAATAGCCCATAATTCATTAGAGTTTGATTTATAAACAAATAACAACCTATATACAGATAATACCTGGTATATTTCACAGCCACAGCAATACTACCTGGCATGTAGATCCTTCTCCTTGTTTGGATGTGGCCATATCCACATATTTGTCAAAGTCATTTTTACTTTTGACACCTCAGTTTGTAGCAAAGTCCAGACATTTGACCAAATCTTACAGTAATACTGAAAGGGGTGCAGCTAGGCTGACTGGATAGGAGCATCCATTCTTGCCCCAGTTGCGCATATGATTGCTGGGTCACTTCTGCCAGCTGAGGCCAGAGGACAAGGAAGTGGAAATGAGGATGGGGATGGAGAGTTGAGGGTAGGGTCAGGGGCAGTAAGGATGACAGTGTTGTCAAGTTGAGTTATCATCACCATCACCCCCAGGAGAGAGGACAGGGAAAAAAGGGAACAGGACAGAATTGGAGGGTTGAAGGTGGCTGCTGGAGTAGGGGTGTTGTTGTCATCATCCTTTTCTCATTTTCATCCTCATTATCCCTATCTTCTCTGTCCCTGTTTTCTTGTTGGGATGGTAGGCTATCACACTGTCATTGCTTCCATGTAGGCAGGGGAGAGTGAGAGTGCAGCCTGGAAGTCGACGGGAGAAAAAGAGCCAGAGAGCAGTGTGCGGTGATGGCATGTGGCAACTATTGCTGTGGATGGAATGAGAGAGCATGGCAGTCACAAAATGCCATCCTCCATAAAGCCGATAGTTGTCATCCACCCCTTCCATGGTTTTTCACTGAGTATCCAATGGCACCTCCTCCTCCCCCATGCCTTCCAGGCCAGATGAAACCCAACCCTGACCCCAGTCTTGGATGGTGATTGGTGGCATGTTTGAATTTTGATCCATTAGTAGCCAGGCAGGTTCATGGAAATCTTACATAATTCAGACGGCTGCATTGGTCATTAGTGTTTTGTAATGATTTCTCAGCATTAAGTGATTCACTAAAAGCTGTGTGTGGCCGAGTAAGTGGCACCCTTGTGGAAGCTTCATTGGGCAGCAAAGATGCAACAATGGTCATACAGGAGACTTCCCATAGTGATTTGGGTCATCCAGATTTCTCTGCTTCAGCTGATGGCCAAAAACCATGCCATGGCCCTAGGCCTTTTAAGTCCATTGGCACAGTAGTAGGAGGTGTAATATGGCAAGAGCTGTCACCTGGTCACACCAGAGCCTCCGCTCGTCCACTAATGGCCAAGTAACAGCATTGGAACCACTCCACAGGCCTTGCTGAAGCCAAGCCACTCTGTTGAAACAATACTCAGACTAAGTTGGACCTCATACGTCAGGCATGAGTGTGCCAGGGAGTGCCATTAATGCCCCAGTGCCCCTATCAGAAAACAATATATTTACCCACTGCCATCAGTCAATTAACCCAGTCTGGGGGTTCTGTCTTTGGGAACTAGTAGGTTCATTTTCTCTCCTCACAACTGCTTCCTGCAGCCTGCACATGCAGGAAGGAAGACCGTAAGCCTGGCGAACAAAAGTAATATGAAGAAGGTTGCCCCAAAACTCAGGGGGTTTTTCAAGTAAAAAGAGGAAAGAATGGCAATATTAGCAAAAGTACTAACTATCACTATTGGATTCCCCATGATTGATTATCCCATCAAACTTCTTTCCTTGATGTTCTAGACCCTTGTGGTCGCTCTACACTTCTTTTCTCAAGTTGTGATTATTTTCCCACAGTTGTGGCTGATTGTGGCTCCTAGTAGTTCTTTGCCAGTCTTTCCAGCCACTAGACTTAAGCCTCGGAGTCCTCTGTTCTGTTTCCCTTGGTTACTCACAGTGGACTCCAGGTCAGTAGCTCATTGTTGTTCACTCAATATCATTCTTGGTCACTCACAGTAGACTCCAGAGTGATCTAATGTTCCTATCTAGTGGTTATTCACCCTCTACAAGCTAGAAATTCTGTGCTTATCATAAGCAAGGGTTCAAACTCACTTTGTGATTCTATGACTCGCTGGTGACTGACAAGTTTACATCTGCCAGGGATGTTCAGGTCTAACCAGTAGCTCCAATTGTATATCTTGACTTGATGTGACTGATGAGCTTGAAGAAGCTGTGTCATACTGTGTTTTGAAATACCAGGCGTACCAATAGTGTTGCCCTAATGCACTCTCATTTGTGGTTCTCACCAATATGGCCATACCCATACAATGAGCCAACAAACTCTCCCCAGGATCAAATCTTTTGTTGACAAGTTCCAACTCTGACAAAATGCAATCGCACCTGGAAGGCAAGACATCAGTTTTGTGGTTCCAATCTGGACGTCCCATTTCAGATACCTGGGGAGGACACTGATGAAGAGTGTCAGTTTTCCAGCATGGAAGACCTTATTGAAATGTTCCGAACTAGATTGGACACAGTCAAGTTGAAAGTTTCAAAGAGGCCAAGTGAGTGATCCTAGTAACTAAGTAGTAACTAAGTGTCAACTTGAATACCATGAGCAAAAATCTTATTGTTTTTCAACAGAGAGAAGAAAAGCAGAGGCTGCAATAGAAGAGCCAGCAGAAGGTGATGGATAGGTTTACCAACCTCTAAGAAGTAGTGTGTTTTGATTTGTACTGACTCAGTGCTTTTCTACAGACGGTATGCACGCCAGTACTCTCCATCTTCACCAAAGGATACTTCTTCAAGAATGAAACAATGCACCTATCATGCACAGTAATGTTCATGAGGAAGTCAGACAACACAAAAGGGACCCAGGCTGACCAATGAATGTTGAGCCAGCATCAAATGTTCTTATGTGCTGAATAATAATTGTGCTTCCTAAGGTTCCGACACCAACCCCATACATTTTCAATAGAACAAGGTACAAACATTTACTCACTGACAACATAGCAGGAAAGATGGGCAAAAAGAGCATCCTGAGCCTTTGCCTGATAATACTAGAGTGCAAGCAGCTAGAGAATGTCACAGGGTGGGCGCAGAATCTGCAAGCCAATGAGGAGTGAGGGGATCTAGCATTTGCCACTGAATGTGGTCCGGTCTGGTTTTTTGCCAAAAATTGAGGCAACCGGACCAAGACCGGAACGGTTGTACCCGGTTGCAAGACCGGTTTCAACCAGTTGCCACTGAAACCGGTCTCGCGCTCAGGGGTGTGTGACTTTCGCGCTTAGCGGTGGCTGTATCGGAGGTAGTACGGAATTCCAGCTTTGATTTGATCTATTATTTATGTTAATCGGATAAGATCTGATGGAGATATGACCGTTTTCGAGGTATCGATGATTTGATCACTTGATCTATGTGTAGATTGCATGTGATTGCATGTGTTTTACGCTCGGGCGGTAGGAAACTAAATGTAGTACACATATATACCTACTATCCGAGCCATAGATCGCATGAATCGACACATTACTGGGTGAGATATCTTACTTCTCGAGTCAAATAGCATAATATCTTCATATATGAGCCAAAAAACTCCAAATAAATTCGAGAAAATGTGGAAAAATTACCATAAATTACCGAAAATAGTATAGTACATAGGGGGTGGCTGTACACCGGTTGCAACCAGTCCTAACCAGTTGCCAAAATTTCATCAAACCAGGCAACTGGCAACTGGACTGCTGGCAACTGGAGGCAACCGGCAACTGCAGTCCAGTTGCGATCAGTTGCGGTTCAGTCCAGTTGCCAGTTGTGCTACCAGTCCGCAACTGGACTTCGAAACACTAATCATTAGGGTTATTTTTTCCTTTAGTTATTCGTGGACCAATATGTAACATCTCTGTCTCTGTTTGCTGAGTTTGAAGTCATTGTCATTGTCATCATCCTCATTTGCAAGTTCTTAATCCTCGCAAACAAGACACACTGCTCCAGCACATCCAAGTAAGCCTGGTCAATAACTGTCATTTTGCAGATACTTGGGGCATAGGTGGGAGTGGGAGGATGGATGAGAGATTGAGGCAGTTGTTATCATTTCCCCCCATCTAATTGATTGCGCTATTTGTATTTCACTTGAGCACATGTGTTTTCTACTCCCTTCATTTGATTGTAGTATTGATTTCTATGAAATGCTCTTTACTCAAGTGAGTTTCTCTACTCTAGTTGATGGCAATCTCAAACTGGCTGCTACTTGAAGTTACTAGCTAATGGAATTTTCAGTTGAAGGTCATAGCATAGTATAGCTCTGTCTTCTATTGAAGAAGAATATATGGCACTGAGTGATTGCACCAGACAGACCATATGGATCTGGACTCTTTTGTCCAAGATCGGCTACAATCTCTGAGCATTACTATAGCCGGAGATAATCAGGGATCCATCTTTATGGCCTCAAATCCTGTCATAGTGACCGAAGTCTGATCAAAACATATATTGACATTTGCTATCACTATGTATTTGAGAGAGACAAGATCATTGGCTCATTGCTATTGCAATTGTTATACTTTTATGTTCAAGTGATACTTACCACTATAACAATTCTGATGATGTATGCAAGCACATTGTCAGCAAGCAGGCTTCAAATTGATAATCCCGGTGTAGCCTGTTCCTGAGCCATTAACAGCGATATTAGGCACATTTGTGCAACCCCACAAGGCATAGTGTCTGTATGACGTGTCACTTCAAGGCAGTGAAAACCACTGAGGTGGCTGAATATGCCAATGACCAAGGATCATTCTACTTCCAACTTGCTACCAAATTTAAAATATACTTTGACTACACAACTCTAATAGACTACAGGTCCCACATTTCTCACTTTCCCTACCATGTCTAAAGACCTCAGCATCTCTATGAAGTTCTGGTGGAGGGCAGCAGATCACTCATTTCTGCCTTATTTATCTCTGCCTCATGGGGACAGCACATCCATCATCTCGATGTTGTAGTCCTGGTCAATGATCTGGAGTTGTTGAATAATACGTTCAGGAGGTGTGAGGGCAAGAACAAAGTAGACCCCTTGACTTCTTGCGAGTGCCTATAGAGATAGAGAAGTTCTATTTAGCAATGACATCCAAGTTGGCCTTCCACATGAGCGCAGCTACTTTGTTACTACACCATCTAGGATAGACTCAGGGGGATAAATGACATGTTGGTGCATTTAAACTTGTCAGAACTATCTTCCTAAGTGCTGAGATATTGAGGAACATGATTGTGGAGTTCAAGATGGTCAACCATAGCACTAAGTTCTGTTTTAAGGAGCTGTTGGATTGTTAGACAAGTGGTGTCTGGGATTGCACACATTTACTTGTGTTTTCCTAGATGCATGAATGGCTTTCTGTAACCTTGCTTTTTTCTCTTCTGTTGCTTTGATTGGGGCACAACTATGACATGTTTGTACTGTGTTCGAACATATACAAGATGTGACTTGAAAGGATCAATGACAGTATCAGTAGTTCAGTATCAAATAGGCACAGTTTCTTCCAAATACTATAAATGATTGTTTAACTGTGTACCATGTTCAAATGCCATCACAGACAACCAGGATCTCTAAGCATAGTGTGAGTGTTTGTCCAATGAAACCTAGAAATTGGCTCACATGACTTGTCAATAGATGGCAAAGAAGAACAGTCTATTCTCCACTCCATCAACTTGAAAGTTGAATATATCATTCCCACCTGTAAAACTGAATGTGCTGTCTCAGAAACTTATAGGCATGCTTGTGATTAGTGTTTGAAAGTCCGGTTTAGTCTGGTCTTTTGCCTTGTTTGGAAAAGACCGGACTAAGACCAGTCCTGGAAATTTTCAGATATGAAAAAGACTGGACCAAGACTGAAAAAAACTGATGTTTCAGTCTTTTTCGGTTTGGTCCGGTCTTCGGTCTTTTTGAAAGACTGACCCACCTAAAAATACTTCAGATTCCTGGCTTCTCATCCAAATTGATCCATAGATTGTTGAGATATGTCCATTTTAAGAATTCATGTCATTTTCAACTTTATTGACTTCGAAATACCAATTTGTGCGATCTGCCAGTGTGCAAACTGCACTTAGCGATGGCTGTGCCAAGTCTAGTACAAATTCATGCCTTTCATTTCCGCTAATATCTATGTAATTCCATCCATAAATGGAAATGATATCGTCAATCTCGAGTTGTATGTCATAATTGTCATTAAAGAGGGTACTTTTATCAAACATATCATAACATGCTCAAAATAAATCACAGAAATATGGAATAATCAGGGAAAATACACTGATATATATACAAATAGGGGACAACATTGGTTGCCCGAAAAGACCAATTGCGACTGGTCTTTATTGGGGGGTTTTTTTTTTCTCGAAATGAAAAGACCAGGACTGGGACCAAGACAAACTGGCAAAGACTGGACTGAAAAAATCGGTCTTTTTCGGTCTGGTCTGGTCTAGTTGCGGTCTTTTTGGGGTCCTAGGACTGGACTTTCAAACACTACTTGTGATACATAGTCCACTGCTTAACTGTACTTTAACGAATTAATTACTTGAATGAATATTTGCGTTATTTTGTCATTCAAGGTAGGAGCAACATTCAAGTTGTCAAGTTGATGATCTTGTAGGCCAGTTTAAGGATCTGATGTGTTGTTACTGACATACATTGCAAATAACACATGTACCAACTTTGGCCAAGGCTAACTGCACTGATTAACATTCACAGTTCTTGTCTTTCCTTGGGACTCAACTCATCGGTCTTATCAACCAATCCATGAAGGTTATTGTCCACTGTGCAGTACATCATGGACAGTTAGGAGACATTTCCCTCCCCATTGGGAAGTGCTAGGTAAAAAGGCAATGTCTCCCGTTTCTTACATCACAGGCAAGGGCAACCACCAAGGTGACAGAAGCCAAGTGAGAAACTGTCTAGATTTAAAACCATCTCTGTTATTTGACATTGAGGACAACAATCAATAGTTGTAGGCAACAAATGTTGGTAATGCTGCCTATGGTAAAGGATGGAAATTGCCCGCACAGTTGGGAAAGACTCTCCCCAGTATTTGACGAGTGAAGGCAGGTGTCCATAGCTAAACACTTTGTTGTCGCAACTTGTCTTGTTTGGTCGTGCATGCACATGCTTACATAATATATTAGTGACAGTTCTTCATTGCATGCTTTTACCACTACACCATTGGGCTTTACTTCTTATTCACAAGTTGAACCCTCATAGCTCTATTTTATGCCATCTTTTGCACCACAAGCTCTTGCCTCCTAAATGACCTTTCCTTCACCCCACCATCACCTCTTATCATGGCTTCAGACCACCATTCCCACTGCATTTCTCCCCTCATCCACTAATTGCTAAGTTACTGCCTGTCAAAAAAGTGTACTGAAAAGTGTAGTCAAATAGGTGAAAAGTGTACAAAAGTGTACCAAAAAAGTGTACTAAAAAGTGTAGTCAAAAAAAGTATAGTCAAACAAAAGTAAAAAAGTATGGCCAAAAGTTACAATTTTTGAAAAACTTCTGTGCACAACCATGGCAACACTATGGTCTCGCCATTTCTGTTGCCCATGAGAAACTTCACATCCACCTGTATGACTGCTCTGGCATTGTCGTTTTTTTTTTCCCCATCAATTTCCACAGGAATATCATAGACACTTTCCGAGTCATTGGCACCTTTGCTGGTGCTGACAGTGTCTTTTTGGAATTTGATCTGACCCTGGAAATATTCTCCATGCCCTTCCAACCACCATCTTCCACCTATATCAGAACCATTGAAGTAGACGGTACTATCTACAACATCATCAAGACTTTAGGGATGAGTAATGGGTTTGTTGGGTGATGCACCAATATTTACCATGTTTGCTCACAGAAAGCTCTGCTTCAAATCAATAACGAGGAGCTTGATCCATACAACTTGGTCATAAAGGATGTTTGGTTGGAGGCACATCTGGTTGAACATAAGCAAAAAATCCTCGAACACATCACTGGTATAGAAGATGTACCATTACTTGTCAAAGCCTGGATGGTCCAGTACAGAGGGATCTCTGATACCACCTCATGTCACCAACCCAGTCACTGGAACCAAGACCGACTGACACCACATTACGTGGAGTGTGTTCACCGGCGTTTATTGATGACTCTGGTCAGCCCTTAAATTATATTTGTTCAAATCTCAAATAGAGCTTCTTTGTGGTTTGATAATGGGCCTCAAGAGTAAATATCATCCAATGTTGTCCCAGACCTAGTACTAAATAGCCAGATAGCTCATGAGAAACTCATTGAGGCAAGTGTCTTTAACACTACAGAGATGTCAGTCCAAATAATATATTTTTCATATTGTAGACAGCACCCCTATGGGCCAGCACCTGATGGAGATGGTAAGTAGTTTCATTGACTGTAGTGTTTCTGGGTGCTAACATGTTGCGACAGGGCACCTTACCATTTATATCTTTATCGGACCTCCGGCAAGTTACTGCAAAAAGCTAACTGTCAAAAATACATCACAAAGTTGCAGATGACCTGGAAGTGTCCTTTTATGTTTTTTTTTTACATGGATCTGTGTTCTCTATGTTGGCCCTAATGGTACACGGTGTACTACAGGGCAAGATAAGAGTTCCATTATCCACTGATGGGGTGAGGCGGCTCTTTGTTCAACAGGTGGACTGAGGAGTGCTAAAGAGGCAAAGACCTGTTTTCTTCATGATCCCAGGGACATGGTCATTGATGAGGACTTTACGGACTATTTTTGTAATCTAAAGCTACTGGCCATCCAATGGAGGAATCTCGTTAAAGCAGAAGATGCATGGAGGGTGAGGGTCAAGAATGGCAGGCCTCTGCCACAGGACGCCCAGATCCGATCAGGATGAGCGACGTATTACAGTATTGTTCATTTGCCCATTAGAATTGCTATTGTTTCTCCATTTCCAGGGTTGTGCCACTTTCCTGAGGGTCATGGTTTCAAGCAATGGACAGGAAATGATTCAAAGGCTTTGATAAAGGTAATATCATAATAATATCATGATGTCATATAGGTGCTCAAGCTTTACTCATTTTTAATATGGTTTTTCTTCTAGCAGTTACAGATTATCTACCTGATCAGATGATACAAGCCATCTTAGCTTTCCTGGACTTTTGTGAAGCCCTATGTCAACTCTGTCAACTGATTGAATATAAACCACAAGAAAATTTACCAGGCTTCCTCAGCCCATGCGACAAGCTGCTGCTCAAGTCTCGGTCCATGGTAGGGGTGGTTAAGGACCTCACCCACAATCGACAGTAAGCCTCAGTAAATTGACAAACTTGAATAACTCTTCCCAGAAAAGTGCGTTAGAGCCTGGAGCCGTTTTGGGTGAAACCGTCAAGGGTGCAATTACACTGTAAATGGCTCGTTAGCATTAGATAAATATAGATGCTCAAGATATACCGCTGCGGCGACAAGGACCAAACACGGAATTGGAATGGTTTGACGGAAGAGGTCGGGCCGTTTATCTGCGACACGATAACTGCTGAGGTAGAAAAATTCTGTGATTGCATGTTGCAGAGCCGGGTGTGCAAAGTTTTTCGTCTTTCCCTTCGAGAATAAAGCCGCGATGTTTAAGTCGACTTAGAGATGGAAGTTAGCCACTTACATTTTCATCAAGACCGTCGTGTAAGAAGAGGGATCCGGATAGCAGAGTTGTGGCTGTAGTCTTGACCCATTGTACTCAGCCTTGAGTTGGGATGTTTGAAGGTGCATTTAGTCCGTAGGCTGTTGGTGCGACATCAAGAACGACTGTTTTTAACTCGGAGCGCCACGTCAATATATCCGCAAGGAGCTAGGCACATTGTCAGTACGACCGTCAAAGTAGATACATACGCACATACGAGGGAAGCCATGTGGATTTTATTTTTTGGCCAATGTCCTACGAGAACGTTAAAAACTCGACCTGCAGTGTTTGTTGGTTATTGCTTACCAGGCTCAAATTTTGTACCACATTCCGTACACTCTACAACGCTTGCAAGAAGACTGTCCGTAACGGATCCTTTGAGGTCACGAGACTTGGAAGGAAATGGATTCTGAAGCATGTGGGCAATTTGACAATGTTGCTTGGCGTCTTCCAGGAAGTCCTTCCACACAGGCAGATAGAACGTGAGCATGTCGGGAGAGATTGGGTCATTCTTTGACTTCTTTGAGTTCCGCGGCGCACGCGCGCGAGGCTTGACCAAGATTGTTTGCACCGGGATTTCATTGGGCGCAACAGGTTGATCACCTTCTTCATTCGCATCATGTTGTGACATGAGTTGAATGGGATTTGGCACTGATGGACGGCCATTGATTCGGTGGTGATGGTCAAGGACATCAACTGTGCCACCGCGAGTATCAACCTGGAGAACGGGTGAGAGACAGTGTTGATTATGAACATAAGACAGCCTACCTGTATGTTGCTTGACTCCCGAACAACCTGTGGAGTCTGGAAATGGTGAGGAATGTATGGATCGAACCATGGAAGAAGATCCATGAGCAACAGTGATTGTGAACCACTGAAGCATACCTCGGATTCTGCAACACTCAATTCCTGACCCAGAACAAACTGCCTGCTCGTATTAATAGTGTTTAAAGGTTCAGTTGCCGAACCGGAGAAAGACTGATGACTGAACCGGACCTGCAACGGTTGCCACCGGACCTCAGTTGCCGGTTGCAGGCATCTTGTTTGAAGCAACGGACCGACTGCAGGACTGGTTACAACCACTTCTGGGTGTGCGTCTTTGGTGGCCGCAAGTGAGTGGGCTTTGTGTGGCTCAGTTCAGTGCCAGTGGGAGTAACTCGGACGAGGGGGAACTTCCATATATGGAAAATGCGAACATTTCGCACTTCCCTAATAAGGTAATCCTGTTGATTCAACACTCATTCAACCATTAGTCTACTAGTACTCACCTGGTAGTATGGCTTGTAGTTGCAGAGCAAGTATTGATTTGGTGGTATGGCAGGGATGGTAGAAGATGGTGATGATGGGATGTAGGAGTTGGATGATGAAAGGAGAGGGCGATAAAATTTGTCACATGGCACAATGTGACATGACTAACAAGGTAAGCTGTTATATACTTAAATTTTGACCGGTTCACATCTTATTATGAAACTTGTTAATTAATTATATAGTAGTGTACATGAGGCCGAGTCTTGCTGACTACCAACCGGTCTCGGTGTGTACCTGTTGCAACCGACTGCGACTGATTGGTGCAACCGAAGGGAACCGGTTGTCGACAGTTTCGGTTCGGTCTGCTCTCTCTCGACCTAACTAGGGGACCGGTCCCAGTCCGGTTGTGTCCAAATTTGGAAGCAAAACCGGACTGGACCGGACCTTTAAACACTAGTCTGTAGCCTGATGTTCGTCTGCATTGACGGTCCTGAGCTGCTCCACGACCAATGCTAACTTGATGGTAAACGCAGAAAGATCAGAGGCATCCATGCGAAGAGGCTCTTCAAACACTTTCCATACACAGATCGCGTGAGTGAAACATGGTCTGCAAGCACACAGACTGCATACCTTCATCCTTCAATCTGCCCAGCATCCTGCCAACAGCATCTTTGAGACATCCAACCAGCTGGCGACCCTTTCGAAGGCGGTGCCTTCTGTATATGTTTACAAGTACGGCAGAACTTTCGTCCCAGTCACTGAAAAGATTGAGCCCCACGGCGTACAATGACGGACATGGATGTACAAGAACAATATATTGTCCCAACGAGTGCGAGCTTTCTTCTCTTTCGCTTTCTTTGTAAGGCGTGACTCATCTCCCACGGAGAATTCCACCTAGTGTTTTAAAGTCCAGTCATAGGACCGACCAAAGACCGAGGACCGAACCGGACCGGACTGTTCACAACCGGTTACACAGTCTTGGTCACCATGGAATTTGACTTATAATTGGTCTTGTTCTTTGCAATTTGTGATTCCAACAAGACCAATGACGACCGGTCATGACCGGTCTTTTGGTCAGACCGATGACTTGGAGGCCTACATGAATATACTATATCAAACTACAGCTCAACGATCTCAACTTCTCCCCGCCCCTCTGAGTTTGACATCTCTTCATCCCGCTCATACAATTCCCTATACTGCTGAAGAGTAATCTCCTGAACCTTGTCCGAGTTGATGCTTGCACGGTCAACAATAGATTGCCGCCAAGCATGTTTCAAGATTTGAAGCTCTTCAAACCGAGCGGCACCTAAACAGGAACGGCGGTCAGTCGCTATCTCGGCACCTGCCGAGAAGAGTCTCTCGCAGGGAACGGATGACGCCGGTATTGCGCAGATGTCACGAGCGATTTTTGAGAGTGTCGGGTATATAGCAGAGTGTTTCTAGTTTGTTTTATTAGTGTTGCATTTGAATTTTAACAATGAAATTACTTACCGACCACCAAGCAACCACATCCATGTCTTTGGACACGTTCCGCGGGAGTTCAGTGAGGTAGCGGCGTAACTCGGCAGACCAGCCCATGCTGCTTGATGTGCGGTTGGCTTGTTCAACCAGCAAACGGCGGTGGACATCGAACTCCGACTCCAGCGTCTTGGTACTGGGTCCAGGTTCAGGTGTAGCCGTGTCGTGGTTCACAGATGGCCGCAACACCGGCGCTGCGGCTGCTTCGGTTTCCGAGTCGTGCCAATAATCTTGCATGGCATCCTCAACGACCTGCAGGGCTTCATCATGCCAGTTTCTGGCACGACGATTACCCGCAGCAATTTCTTCGGCTTGCTGAATTTCCCCGCCCCAAGCCATCATATCAGCAAACCGACCTTTCCCTACCTTCGCAGCTCCAGTGGTCCTAGGGATCTCTAGACTCCCCAGACTCTCCAGGGTCTGACAGATCCATGACAGATTTGTCCCAGATGTATGACAGACCACTCCCAGGACATGACAGATTCCCACGGTCTGACAGCTTTCTCCAGAGTGTGACAGGCTGTACATTTAGTACCTTTGTATACTGTTTGACTACACTTTTTCATGACAAGGCACACTAACCAGAACTAACCAATGTCTTTGCCGATATTCCTAACCCAGCCTAACATTGTGTTGCCTCCTAACCAGGTCTAACCACTAACACCGATATTCCTAACCCAGACTAACATTGATTTCCCTCCTAACCCAGACTAACTATTGATTTGCCTGATACTAACGCCGATATTCCTAACCCAGACTAACATTGATTTCCCTCCTAACCAGGACTAACCAATCTTTACCTCCTAACCCAGACTAAACAATGTTTTGTCTCCTAACTCAGCCTGACAATATTTGCCTCCTAAC
>JBBPOK010000671.1:0-15658 GCA_038091415.1 Leccinum variicolor | reverse complement strand
AGCAGCCGTTCGTTTCTATGTGTGTTGTTTGCTCAAATCCCCCGGTAGTCGACTCGGACAGGATCCGTCATCTAGATGGTACAGATTACACGGTCGTAAAGAGATCTTCGTGACCAACAGGACTACCCACCGCACTCCTTGCAGACGGTAAGCAGCCGTTGGTTTCTATACGTGTTGTTTGCTCAAATCCCTCGGTAGTCGACTCGGGCACGATCCGTTATCTAGAACGGTGCAGATTACACGATCGTAAAGAGATCTTCGTGCCCGGCAGGACTACCCACAGTCCTTGTAGACGGTAAGCAGCCGTTCGCTTTTATGCGTGGTGTTTGCTCAAATCCCCCGATAGTTGACTCGGACACGCTCCGTCGTCTAGATGGTACAGATTCCACGGTCGTAAAGAGATCTTTGTGACCAACAGGACTACCCACCGCACTCCTTGCAGACGGTAAGCAGCCGTTGGTTTCTATACGTGTTATTTGCTCACATCCCTCGGTAGTCGACTCGGACAGGATCCGTCATCTAGATGGTACAGATTACACGGTCGTAAAGAGATCTTCGTGCCCAACAGGACCCCTTGTAGACGGTCAGCAGCCGTTTGTTTCCATACATGTTGTTTGTTTAATCCCTCGGTAGTCGACTCGGACAAGCCCGTACCGATCCGTCATCTAGACGGTACAGATTACACGGTCGTAAAGTGGTCTTCTTCCCAACAGGACTACCCAAAGCACCCGTTGTAGACTGTAAGCAACCGTTTGTTTCTATACGTGTTGTTTGCTCAAATTCCTCGGTAGTCGACTCGGACAAGCCCAACCTCCAAAACCCCACTTCTCTCACCGGGCCATCGACCGTCAAGCAACCGAAGATCCTCGTGGCTTTGTTGAAGAACTACCAACTACCACAGGGTCTGAGCTGGCTCGTGACACCGTACGAGCAAGGCACCGACGGGATTCTAGCGGACGAAAAGGTACCGATCCGTCATTTAGACGGTACAGATTACACGGTCGTAAAGAGATCTTCGTAACCGTTCGTTTTTATACGTGTTGTTTGCTCAAATCCCTAGGTAGTCGACTCGCACACGATCCGTCATCTAGACGGTACAGATTACAAAGTAAAGAGACCTTCGTGCCCAACAGGACCCCTTGTAGACGGTCAGCAGCCCTTTGTTTCTATACGTGTTGTTTGTTCAATCCCTCGGTAGTCGACTCGGACAAGCCCAACCTCCAAAACCCAACTTCTCTCACCGGGCCATCGACCGTCAAGCAACCGAGGATACTCTTAGTTGAAGAAATACCAACTACTAATGGGTCTGAGCTGGCTTGTGACACCGTACGAGCAAGGCACCGACAGGATTCTAGCGGACGAAAAGGTACTGATCCGCCATCTAGACGGTACAGATTACACGGTCGTAACGAGATCTTCGTGCCCTACTCGACGCGAGACCCCATCGAATATCACGTACCTGATTTGTTCTAGACGGATGGCACAGTCCATCAACAAAACCTTGGCCCTCGTTCTCGCAGGCTTTGTGCGCGAAACTTGTTTAACATGGGTCCATAGAATGGCAATATATGAGCAAATTGAAGGTATTATCTGCACAACACTCCTGGCATGGGTTGTAAGACCCAGGCTGAGGCAGTGGCGGTGGCGGTGGCAGCGACGGTCGCGAACGCAGTTGTAGAGGAACTGTTGAGGTTTGGCTTGGGCCAAGTACGCGACGATAAGGTGCGTAAGGGAGTTGTGTGGTTAGCGAGGGAAGATGTACTTGGGCATTCCAGGTACTGCATTTTGCCATCGTTGCTTACTAATTGCTCTCCTTAAATCCACTTCAAGTTCGGAGCTCCGACACTTATCTCCTCGCTCATGACATTGTCAAAACTTCCTGTATCAGTGGCTCCAGCTAGAGCCCCTCCCCGTGGAACTGAGCTGTCAAACATGAGCTTCAACGAGCTTTTGCAGGTTGACTGTTCAAGGTTTCACTCAAACAGTGCACAAAATATGAACTGGCTGAAGGCAATTGGCGGAGAATCGGGGAACCTGGACTCTCCGAATTCGAAGGAATGGTTGAACGATGCTGCTGGTTGGGGGCATTCCAGAGCCACCGTTTCGATCTCATTTCTTCCGTGGTTTCTTCGCCCCGTCCCAATCGAGCCAACGTCAAGAAGACTCGTCCCGAGAATATTCAGCTTCTCGGCAGATTATGCACAGCAGTATGCAAGGTTCATTAATAATTTTTTTGACTGATTAATGGTTCACCAACAGAATTTTAATCGCCAATACACGCAATCCAAGCACGTCATGCAAGGATCGAGTGCATAACTGTGCATTTCAAAAGGACATGCTGGCGTACAAGGTGTTGCCGTGCAAGGACACTGAAGAGTGCAAGGTCGTCAATGTAAGTCGGTTCATCTATGAACAGCAGTACAATGGTGTTGACATACCGCAGGTTGAGACACTACTCAAGGATGAATTGTCAGCTCCAACGAAGGTGTGCGTTGAGGAACAGCATTCTCGGACATCTCAGATGCATTGTCGTGCAAGACAGACTACGTATCGAGTCACATGATGAGCCCATCTTCACATTTTGTAATCACGAATCGTATGATCTTAGTACGCATGATTCTCTGGTGCCTAAGAATCACAATGGGATTGCTCAAATAACACGGTGGGATTCACGGAAATCAAACTACCAGTAAATCCACTTAATGAGGACGATTATGCATTGATTTTCAGGGTTTTATTGTTTTTTCGAGCACTATGGTTTTTCATGCTCGATATCGTTCCTTTTTTGGCGTTTTCTTGGCTGGCACGACAGCACCTCACCGCCCATCCCCCATTTGGCGAGTTTTGTGAGTTCCTACCACATTTGGGAACATATCGGACTCTGACTTCATCTAGCGCCCTGGCTCCCTTGCTATAAAGGACGGCAGTTCTACTGCATAGTATTCACTCGCCCATCTCTGCTTCTCGCATCAACTCTCTGCCTCAGTATTCATTCAATGTCTGCTCATTCGCACGACTCTGTCAGTGAGGCAACGGGTGGGCAAAAACGTGGTCGCCATAGTGCATTGGAGTCAGGACCCCGGAAAAAGCCGTACGTCCATTCCTAGAATTGCGTGACCTCTTATCTTCTGCGATGTAGAACGACCCAGGACCCCCTCGTGCATCACGGTCGCCACTTCGGAAGAGCGTTGCATGCATTCTGCAATGTCCAGACGCTGTTAACCAACGGCATTGTATTGATGTCGGAGGACGCAAGCGACAATGATGCGTCGCTGACGGGCGTGTATGTATCCCTACCTACATGATTCTTCCATATTTCTGACAGTAGTATCTGACCAGCGAAAGAAAGGAGTACAGTATATTCAAGGAACTACTGCGGATGGTGTCGGGGTTGGAGGCGCGTCTCATGGCTTCATCCGAGGATGAGGTGATGTTGATCGGCGAGTTGGTGATCGTGACTTATTTTCCAAAGATTCCGTTATGACTCATCGTGTCCTATCGAGCAGATTCAGAAAGGCATCAACGGTGCCCGGGCTGACGACACAAAGGGCATGAAAGTTGCTATTATCGACTGGATTACGCCCAAAGGCCAGTCGTTAAGTCCACACATCCCTCGCAACGTCAAATCCGGACGAGGCTTCAACCACGAACGGACCGGAGCACTCCTCTGCCCAGCTGGCCTTGACTGGGCGAACACCGAGTCTGTCCATGTCCACGTTATCTGAATACACGCGCATTATCTGAAGCCTTTAACAGAACTAAGTCAAAGCTTGTCAATGGTCAGATCCAGGTGGCTGGTGATCAATGGCCCATCTTCCTGTACGCGAACTACACGTACGACGCTGAGGACCCGTGGAACGGGCTTTTGCGCAGTGGTCTTCTCGTTTCGGTGAGTAGCACAGTTAATCCATCTGCATTCCTCGCGATAACATGTTCCCCGTCAGGCCTTCAAACATATTTTTACGTCTCCCAGTTCTGTCGACCAGGAGCCTAAGGCGACTCGTTCAGGCAATGCACGTATCCACGGTATGCGTGCTGTAACTAAAGCGTCAATGGCTTATGTTGCCACGCAGGTTTGTTTTATTTTCATGGACTGTACCGGACTTGACTAAGTCTTTGTTCACTTTCCAGACACGTTTTGCACTCTCTTCTGCTCAGGTGTTTTCTCGTACTGACCTCGTGACTGATTCCGAGCGTTTTTATTCCAGCCTCGTGGATTTGCTAGATGATCCTGAGGAAAAAGATGAGGTCGACCAACTCTTGATGTGGTGGAACAGGTAATCTTAACCATTTTTATTTCATCTTCGCCACTGATTGCTAAGTACAGACAGATATTCCCGTTGTACACGGACGTTGAGCGCTTGCCGTCCAAGAACAGCGCTTTAGCCAGAATCCGTGAGAAACGTGCCGAACAGAGAGAGAGGGCTACAGCCGCGTCCATGGCTTCGGCTTCCTCATTTGCTGCATTGTAGTTGTTGTGATCCCTATCAATTAGAGTTTCACAATGCAATGTGATTATGATGAATTAAATGAGCTACTCTTCTAAGAAGTCTAGAATCGAAGATGAATCATCTACCAACCTAGTAAACTACGGGCACATATTGAATCAACTTTGTCATCAATTGTCAACTTTGAGGGAGAGTGACATGTATCAATTAAGATTCACTCACTGACTGGCATTGCAGCACATGGTGGAGAGATACAGGCTAATCAATATTGATGCTGGAGCTTGTCAGATGTGTCAGTAGTTGGGGCTGGATACAGACATGATCAAGATATAAAAGCTGATGATTATGGCCAAGCATGGAAAATGAAACAAGGATGGTAGCCTATGATGGACTTGGTCAATATGGACACAGTTATAACTTATAATGCTGATAGTATACATAATGCAATTCCACAATTGCAGTCATATGAGAATTATGATCAAGCCTAATTTACTGACCAATCTGTCCATGTATACTACATAGTGAGAATTCTGGTCGAGCATGACAAATAAATCAAGCATGGTAGCATATGATGGACTAGATATATCTGAGGATTCTAAGCATATAGAGATATATTATGGTGTATATAATGTGTACCAATCATTGTAGCTGTTTGTGAACATGATCAATTAACTACAGTCAGATATATCTGAGCATATAGCAATGTATTATGGTGTACGTAATGTGTACCAATCACTGTAGCAATTGGTGAATATGGCCAAACAACCACAGTCAGATACATCTGAACTCATAGAGATGTCTTACAGTACATGTAATATGTATCCATTATTGTAGCTCTTGATGAACAAGGTCAAGTAACCACAACTTGTCCACAAGTCAGACATATCTGAGCATATAGAAATGTATTATGGTACATGTAATGTATACCAATCACTGTAGCAATTGGTGAATATGACCAAACAACCACAGTCAGATACATCTGAACTTGTAGAGATGTCTTATGGTACATGTAATATGTATCCATTATTGTAGCTCTTGATGAACAAGGTCAAGTAACCACAACTTGTCCACAAGTCAGACATATCTGAGCATATAGAAATATATTATTATACATGTAATGTATACCAATCACTGTAGCTGTTGATGAACATGACAAAGTAACTACAGTCAGATATATCTGAGCATATAGAGATGTCTTACAGTACATGCAATGTATATCAATTATTGCAGCTGTTGGTGACAATTGTCAAATTGCTGCAGTCAGACATGTTGGAACATATACAGATGACTTACTTCAAGTTACTTGACATGTAATATGTACCAATGAGTAGGGAGAATGGTCAAACTGCCACAGTCAGACATGTCTGAGCATGTACAGATGACTTACAGGACATGCAATGTGTACAATCATTATGGCTTCAGATAAAAATGTTCAAACAACCACAGTTAGGCATATTTGAACATGTATAAGAAAGTGATGAAGAGTGACAATCATGTGCCTAGCCTGCCGGTGAATATTTAGCCTGATCTACTGTTGTGTCATAATGATGGATAAGAATGAACATGACATGCATGAAAATGATATATAAATATTTGTCAGACCCTCATCAATTTCCTGATGTTGGTATTGAAATGAGACCCTTCATTTGGTGAGCTTTTGGCTGCAAAAGCGAAAATATACCTACCATGTCACCAACAACCGTTTCGTCCATCTCAGAGCGCATTTGGTTGATACCAGGTGGGTCGGATCTTTTATTTGGCAGGGCCTCTGTGCTCTGCCAGCTGATGTGAGAGCTTGAGCTTGCGGGATACATTATGATACAGTGGAGGGATGGTGAGCTTGTTACGTGTGATTACGTCCGTAGTACAAAGTTACTTCTTATTTCGACCCTGCTTTCACCTCAGATGATATGCCGAAGCAGAAGAAGTCCCTCGGTGCACGCATTCAGAAGACATCGTTTTGCCCCCGATGCGGGAAGAGGTTTTCAAGTAATACACGAGTCCTACAACATATGAATCAGCCTTCGTCACCTTGTGGGACATTCCTCAACGACATCTCAGGCCCTTCAAGTCATCCCTCATCTCAGACGATCCAACATGCCGAACCTCTCGGTCGCAACATTCGCGACATTCGTCAACCATCCCCCGAGCCGGCCGACTTCGCACAGATGGACTTCAACAGTCCCCCTTACGCTGAGGACCCAATGGATGTCGACTCGGAAATGCGGAATGATGATCAGCCAGAGGACTTGGACATGCAAAACTTCTCTGACTCTGGTGAAACCCCAGGGAACGTCGAAGAGTTTCCAGGCGCGTCTCAGAGTTTTCCTAATGGGACAACTTTCATGGATCAGTTCTACTCTGACAAATACGGCGAGTTGCGCAAGGAGAACCTATACTACCCCTTTGCCTCCCAACAGGACTGGCAACTTGCGTCGTGGTTGTTGCGCTCTCGCTTGAGCATGGCTGCCATCGATAGCTTTCTCTCGTTGCCGTTGGTGAGTGATATTAACCGGTGTTTATTGCTCGCAATTGATCAATAGTATGTATAGATTAAGCAGCTCCCGATCTCGTTCAGAACTGCAAGAGAGCTACGTCGGTTTGCGGAGCTCTTACCCGCTGGTCCTCGTTGGCAATCACAAGTTATACGCCCTACGCACCCGACCAAACGATCTATCACACTTTTTTACCGAGATCCGATTGACTGCCTCCAGAGCATTCTCAGTCACCCCCTTTTCGAGCGTCATATTGACTTTGTCCCGAGGAAAGTTTGGTCCACCGCTGCTCGACTTTCACGCGTATACGACGAATGGCTTACGAGTGAGCATGCATGGGAATTACAGGCGAGTAGTCGTCTACATAATCTTGATGTAATTATGCTTATGTTTCTGCAGAGTGAACTGCCCGATGGTGCAACACTTTTAGGTGTCGTCTTGTCATCAGACAAAACGAATATATCCGTGATGTCTGGGAATCGTATGGCGCATCCCCTCCTTCTGAGTCTCGCCAACGTCGCTTCGGATATTCGCAGCAAAGGTTCTCTTCATGCCCACTTACTACTCGCCTTACTTCCAGTTCCATTATTCATTCACAAAAAGTCCCGTGTACGCTCGCTCCTCTCCGATAGGCTTTTTCACCATTGCCTTGATTTAGTGCTCGCGCCTCTGAAGATCGCTGCAACTATCGGCATCATTATGAGCGATCCCCTCGGAAACTTACGGTATTTCTATACGCCACTCGTTGGGTACATTGCAGACACACCTGAACAGTCTTTGCTGTCGTGCACGAGCCCACGGTCTTCTCCCATGTCGATTGCGACGTATAAGCAGTTCGGTGACAACAAGCGTCACGATCCCCGAACCGCCGAGCATACCCTCCGTGATATTGAGGCCCTCTGTAATCAAGCTGACCCGGACGATTTCAATGCCTTTCTTAAGGTAGCAAAGTCTTACGGACTCAATGGCGTCCACGAACCCTTCTGGAGGAACTGGCCGTTATCGGACCCAGCCCGTTTCTTGAAGGTCGAACCCCTTCACCACTTCTTCCGCATGTCTTGGGACCACGACATACAGTGGTGCATTTCAGTTGTCGGGGCGGACGAATTCGACTATCGTTTCACTTTGCTACAAACACCGGTCGGCTATCGCTCGTTTGGCGATGGGATCTCAAAATTGAAGCAAGTCACAGGTCGTGACCATCGGTCCATTCAGCGGTATCTCGTTTGCATCATTGCAGGTGCCGTACCTCTGCATTTTCTTGTGGCTATCCATGCCCTATTGGATTTTCGTTACCTTGCCCAGATGCCGGTCTTCGATGAGCGGGCGTTGGAGAAGCTGGACACTGCCTTGGCCATGTTTCACACTCACAAGCATGCTATCATAACTACCGGTGCACGTTCCGAGCATTTTCAAATTCCAAAGCTGGAACTTATGCAACACGTTGTACCCTCAATTCGTGCGTCGGGTGCCCCCTTGCAGTGGTCGGCAGACGTTACCGAACACGCGCATGTGACGGAAATAAAGAACCCTGCACGCGCAGGCAACAATCAAAATTATTACGCCCAGATTGCTCGGCACCTTGACCGATCCGAAAAATGTTTTAGGTTTGATCTGGCCACAGCAATCGCGTCCTCCCACGAACATTCTAACAGCTGCGACAATATCGCTGATGACGAGGACCAGGAACCTGACGATGACAAAGTCAACACGATACTCTATCACACTCCCACACGCAAAGTCGTTGATTATTTTGGACTCGCCGACATGCTCATCAACGATACGTCAAATCAGACGCCACACCCGAGACGTACGTTTGCCTCGCGGACTACCGCCATTCATCTCGCAATTAAACCGCATCAACGGATGTCTATTGATGAAGCAGCTACCGTCTTCGGCTTGCCTGACCTCCGCGCAGCAATTCGCGATTACCTCGATCGTTGCGCAAACGGTGTAGAGCACAGCATCGGCGGCCGAAGGCATGCTTCGTCTAACTCCAGCCTACCTTCCGACAATATTCAAGTATGGACTAAAGTCCGTGTCCAAAACCGAAACTACCACGATCACAGAAAAGTCGAGCCTGCTCAAACAATCAACGTCGCCCCTCCTTCACAAGAATATCCCCATGGGCTTTACGATAGCGCTGTTTTCAGTACACGCGCTGAGAGCGACTGGCCTTCAGGCGGTCTGGATGGTAAGTTTGGTGATTCGTATCTGCCAGTGATGGTGAGCTCATCATGTTCAGGACATATTATTGTTCAACTTCGAATTGTTTTCCGCATGCTTCGTACAGACGAATTTCTCACTTATGTACAGCGCTTCAACGTCACTCCTCCTCCACCTGGGCACACAACAGACGCAGGCGCAGCAGGTCTCTACCTTCTCAAACGCGCATTGAGGACTAATGGGGAACGAATTGGAGACGTCCTCCCACTCTCCTATCTCCAATCCCCTATTCATCTGATCCCGCGCTTTGGGAAACACGCAAGCCCTCGCCTCACCCAACACACGAGTCAAGAGTTATCAAACGAGTTTTGGCTGAACCATTATTGGAATAAGCAGGTGTATTATTCTCTTGCTCCATAATACTTAGGAACCGTTGTCGAACTGAGATAGAATATTAATATTGTTTCATTGTGACGCCTGACCCTACTTGCCCTACCATCACGAATGCTCACCGCTCCCTGTCGTCCTCGAAACTAGTACCCCACCACCACGAATGAACACCACTCCCCCTCGTCGAAATGCGGTCACCGAGCCTGAACCTCACATCACTCCCCTCCATCCCAAAACTTCTTCGGTCCCGCTAGATGGCAGAGTTCTTAAGGCCGCCACTCTGGATGCTGAACTCACCACTGAACTCGAAAATGCATCAATACACGAGCAGGCTGGCCTCAAAGGTAGCTATATCGTGTTTTGGTGTGAGCTCTCTGCTCTCAAGAACCTCCCTCGAATCAAGGCTCGAAACTTAAAGACAGAAGAGCAAATGCCACTCTTTCTCGGTAGCTACTGGGATCCCTCTTTCATCCCCGCTGTACTCCGTCAGCCTGAGTCCAAGTCTCAGGCTGAACCTGCCAGTAGCTCTACAAATAACTCCTCGGACTCGAGGACCCGACGGACCAGATCCAACACAGTCGCTCGCTCATCTGCGGCCCAGCGTCAGTCGTCCAAAGCCACTCCCAAGCAGTCCCGGACCACCTCTTCGAAATCAAAAAAACGAGGCTCGCTCCGACGGGAAGCTATCACACGCACCATTCCTAACACCGCCGTACAGGAGACCGTCGAGGCATATGTCCTTCCCCTTGCTGGTTCGGAGGAAGCGAGCGTTGCCGCCTGGCTAAACAAAATCATCGCATCATTCCCAGCTGCTCTAGATCCGAAAGAGTCCCGTCCCGAAGGATGGGGGGGACTCCGCCTTACACGATCAATGACGAAAGAAACAATGTCCACCCATCCCTTGCGCCTCTGGTCCTCTCAGTATGCTTCCAAACCGGTAGACAATTTGCCGCTTACTGTGAAGCCCGATATTGTTTTTTGCGGCCAGCTCGACCCACGAACAGGCTTCGAATGGCAGAACGTAATGTCATTCCTCGAGCTCACCTCCTCGGCGTATAGCGCTCAATTGGAGCGCAATATCATTCGCAAGGCCTATGCTGTGTTTATGTCACAGCCTTGTAGACGTTTCGTGGTCGCCCTCTCTATCGCCCATCAGGAATTCCGTCTCCATCTCTTCGACCGATCGGGCGCTATCCACTCTTTAGGGCACAACCTCCACAAGTCTGCCGATCTTTTCGCTCGCCTTTTGTACGTCTTTGCCTTCGGCAACTCCACCACGCTAGGGTTTGACCCAACGTTCGTCAATTCCTCACTGTCTCCTTCCATCCTATTCCGGCCCCACAGCAACACCGCGATCCAAAAGTCTCGGTTGATTTACATGCGCAACAATCCGTACGCTGTCGTACGCCCCATCTTCATCAGTCATTTGATCCGGGGTAGAGCAACGAGCTCGTGGTTAGTTAAGAGGAACAGAAAAAGTTATGTTGTAAAGGACTACTGGACGCACGAAGGCAGAAAAATCACGGAGGAGGAAATCTTGAAGAAGATCTCTGGGCTGCGTGGTGTTCCGGAGTTGATTGAGGCATGGACGGTTCAAATAAATGATGCCGATGAAACAACGGACTTCCTCCGACCAGAATTTCTGGTTCGCGGCATGGAATTCGAGACCCGCATCCATCGACGTCTCTTGATGACGCCGGTTGGTGAACCTCTAATCAATTTTGGATCATTGCAAGAACTTGTCAGCATCTTCATTGATATCGTTCATGGTAAGTACGTTGCTTTTCTTTTCTTTCCAAATCTCACTTTCCTCCTGCTAGTCCATTTCACTCTCGTGGACGTGTACTGCGTTCTTCACCGAGACATCAGTCTCAATAACATCCTTATATACTTCTGTCCAAAACCCTGGCCTGCCTCATCGGATGTCCAAAGAAAACGGGAAGGTATCATTGCCGACAAGAAATTCCGTCGCGGGCTTCTTATCGATTTCGACTATTCTAGTATGTTGAACAGAGAGAATCAAGGGGTATCGAGTGGTCATCGTACAGTACGTACCTTCTCCATACTACTCTATTCGTTGCTAAACAATACGTAGGGTACGGTACCCTTCATGGCCATCGACCTCCTCCGAGAGTACACCAGGCCGTCCAACGACTTTGTTCACAAATTCTCTCACGACCTCGAATCGCTCATCTACGTGCTCGTTTGGGTGTGTATAGTCTATCAGGCACCTAATGAGATTCGCCGCGACAAGACGATCGAGCAAACATGTCTCAGGCAGTGGGCATTGGCGAAGACGCTCAACGACATTCAAACCCTATACGACCAGAAGCTTGGTCAACTGCAATCCGAGTCGAGCACGGTGTTCGACCATTTCACACCATACTTCGGGCCTTTGAAGCCGTTCGTTATCCGGCTGTACAAACTAATCCGGCAATCTCGTGACCCCGATAGCAACATATCCCTCACCCACGCAGCTGTCACGGATATTCTTATGGATGCATTCAACACCGTCGAAGATGTGCCACATTTCCAGGTGACGAATGCGAAGCGGACGTGGCAAAGGTTGAAGCAGGAGCCTGTTCCCCCCCAGTCTAAATACCATTCTGAAACTCGGAACGTTCGTCGCAGACTTGTTTGACTCAGTTTCCGTACGACGTTGTGACTCAGTACCATACTCTACCGAATTTGCTGCAACGTTGTCATCGATTATGTATTATCCTTTGAATTTACCAGATTTGGTTGTTGTCACATAAGCGAGAAAATTTATTTGAGCCGACTTCATAATGCGTGAGATGTACATCATACATGCACCGTTATGATCAACGGCGCTGCGGCGTACAATGGGTCGTGGCCGTAGCGTTGGCGCTCAACGTGTGCCCAGAGGTAAGTAATCTTGCCGATGACTCTTTCTTACACATCGATGTCAGGTCCCCGCTCTGAATGGCTGTATAAAAGGATGGCAAAATCACTTCAAAGGCCGCCCCCGCCTCCTCGTCCCTCCTCGTCCTCGAAGTCACGGTGATTCCCATGACAAGAAATTCGAAGAAGCGTTCTCCGACTTTGGACGGGTCAGGCCTAGTTCCCCAGCTCGATGATTCAGCACTCGGTTCGAACACACGAAAGAGAACTAGGATCATTCAGGCCACTTCGGACAGTGAGCCCATTTACCGTCACCCCTCATTCACTGAAAATTGCTCGGACTCATTCGTTTTGTTTACCAGATTCAGCAGATCACTCCTTGGCTCGTCGGTCTTCGAGGGCGAATAAGGGTAGCGGGGGCCAAATCTCACAGATGCAAAACATTGAACGCATACAGACCCAGGCCATTGCTAGGGTCACGCCGATGGACATCGCCACCGCAAACGAACCTCTGAATCCACTGGCCCCCGTGGTTCAGAAGGAGGTAGGTTTGAAGCAGAAAGCGAATCCTTCGAAAGGGAGCGCGGGGGATAAGGTGAGCACAATCCTTATTCTTGCTCCCTTTAATCAAATACTTAGATTTATCTCTCCAAGACACCAAGGTTCTACACAGCCGTGCCAAAGCCGATACAGCAGACATCTCAGCCAGGCTCACGATTTGGGTTCAATCTTTCTCCCTCCGAGTCGCCAGCGTCTCATCCTGCAAGCCCTTTCAATCCCGCCCGCGGCGCTTCAACGATATCAACAACTGTCCCATCTCAGCATGGCACGGTGCCAGTGCCCCTCCCCTCTCGAAGTCTCTCCCGGGCCTCTGTAGCTCCTCTGTCGCGGGGAAGCTCTGCGGCTCCCAATTCGCGGGGAGGTTCTGCGGCTCCCATTTCGCGAGGAGGTTCTGTGGCTCCCGTTTCGCGCGTGGGGTCTGTTGCACCTGTATCCTGGGGTAACCCTTCCGCTTTTCGAACTTCACCTGTGCCGCTTCGTAGCTCACAAATCGATCACCGGACCAAGTCGCAACTTCGTTCCCTGTCTGGAACCTACTCTGTCCGCCGGAACGTCAATGATCCGATGCAAGTCTCGGCTCCCGGTCCACCACCATACCAGTATCACGCATCGGATGAAGATGGTGACACCGAACCAGACAATGACCGTGATGAGTATTTCTTCCATCAAGCAGACGTCCGAGTCCGTGAAGTCGAGAAGCTCCGTGATCCCGACATCGACGAGGTATCTCCAGATGAAGACGACAGGACTGCTCAAGCTGCTTTACATGGCCCACGTACGTACACTTCATCTAATGGGTTCGCTACTAATAAACACCTTTTCAAGGCTCTCTGGCAGTTGAGGACGAAGAGATGCTGGATGAGGACAACGAGTTTTCTCACGAGTTCGCGCAAGAATCAGGTGCGTATGTTTATCTATCCTATTCCCCACTAACGCAACACGTTCAGGGCGATATGATGAGGATGAGGATGCTCAGTTTACTAGTGATGCAATTCCTCGTGCTGATAATTCATTTATAGGTAAGATTTATACGTGTCTATTGATAACACTCAACTCTTCTTAGATCCCGTGTTGCTCGCCCAATCAGAGCAACAGTCCAGAGAAGATGTTGTGCGCGCACATCATCAACGTAACGGATTCCCGCGTGCTCCATTACCGGAACGACTTCGCGTGATTCGCGGTCAGCAGCAAGTCTCCGCCGGGATCGCCGTTCCGATGACTGATGAAAACATTGGGAGCGGCGTAGCTGTGGGTTCCCAGCCTTCTGAGGTGGTAGCACCGGACGGCAAACTAGAAGGTCACCCTACTAAACTTCGATCGTTCCCATTTGGATTTCGCCAAGTTATTGAACGGGCAAAGCTTATCGCTCAGTGCGATTGCGCAACGAAGAACCCATTTCCTCCTCGATCTACGTTCCTTGATGTATCATCTACAGAAATTTTTAGTGAGGCCCTCCTCGGATGTGAGAACGTCCCAACAGGTAAGTCTCTCTTTTCCCGGCTCGCGGTGACTGACTAAACTCTACAGGCTACTGGCCTAACTATCGAAGTTCACTCGGAGTCCTGGTACGCCATCATAAGCACCACCTGACCTTACTCACCAGATTACAGCTGTGGGAGGCCTTGATGACATGGCGATCAACCATCAAGTCTAAGGCACGTGAGATCACGCCGCGATTTTATGACCTTGGGCTTGATCACAATGCGGAGGACAATAAGTTGACATCTCAGAGGTTGATTGATGAAGCCGCGTTCCTCAGAGATGGTGTTGATGACGAGGTTTGTCACATTATCACGGAATTCGCCTACTGACGTTCTATCCAGGGTTCTACGAATAACATGGCGCATCCGGCATTAGCTGCGCTCGTCACCGACTTCTTTTACTCGCCGTCGTCGCTCAATTCCGTTTTCCCGGAAGTCTTTTCGCGTGAGGTTCCTAGGGCTGCCGTGTGCCTTGCAGCTACTGCGGTGAGTGTGTTCCTCTTACCCCCACAATTACTGATCAATATTTTGTAGCTTCGGGCAGCCCTTGACGAATACACTCAAACCGGCACTCGACAAGACCGCCAGTTCGACTATGCGACCTACTCGAAGATCTTCGCTGGTTACTTACACATGCAAGACCAAATTGATGAAGCACCGAAGCACGCTGCTAAAACGAAGGTATTACGAGTCGCTTGGGCGTCCGCTGCCGGGTGCGTTGATACGCTCGCACAACTTTTTTCTTACTGATTCGGAAAGTAGAACAATGCCCCAATTACGCGGTGTGGTCGCGCACAGTAGCGAGTTTCGGGTAGTTTTAGATTAGTTCCTGTGACGTGATATCCCCAGATCTGCTGATATGCCAATCCCCATTTGTCGTTACGTATATATATCATTTGTGTGATTCTGATCCCGGCTGCTTGATATAGCCTAAGTTCTGTGCAAAGTATGTATCGTGTACAGTAGTATAAGAGCCTGTGCATAACACACTAATTTGTGGTCGATTGAAACTCCGCCAAAATGTACACCCATGTACATGTCTGGCTGTATCTTCATTAGTAGGTACCTTCTTGTAGGGTCTGTGATGCTCTAAAGCTCTGCATGGCTCTGCACAGCCTAGGGTCGGTTTGCTGATGCACTTCCTCCCTCCCCTTCTCCTCAGGGTGCGCACATGCCAACGATGCGACGTGGGACCCGACGCGACAACGGTCGGATGATGACGACCGGTGCGTATCCCCTCCCTTCTTCTCTCCCT
>JBBPOK010000670.1:0-15751 GCA_038091415.1 Leccinum variicolor | reverse complement strand
CAACTCGACGGATTGTTCGTACCGTCGCTCTCTGCGGAGACGTCGCTTGTGGATCATGCATGAGATGCTGACTGGTTGGGGGACCAGCCGTGGGAGGAGCCTGTTGTACAACGTTGGGCGCATGAAGGAGCCCTTGAAAATGGTGCGAGTATGTAGGCGCGTCTGCTCTTCCTGTAGCGTCCGTGTTGTCGTTAATGCGGTGAAGGAGGGCTCGTGTAATGCATGAACACACACCAACGATTCTCTGACAAGCCGACCAAATTCTCTCCTCTCGCGCTTGCTACCGATCATGCGGTCATATCTGTCGAGAACAGCCTGCAAATATACATCGCCCCGTTTTGCACGCACGAAGACGTCGAGCCACTGGGTTGAAGCTTGAGTACGAGAGTCGCGTTGCGGGGAGTGCAGCCAGGACTCTCACTTGGTATGCCCGCTCGAGTTGTGATTTTGCAATGTGCGCTTGGATCGTATGTCTCTTCGCTTCAAAGAGTGTGCGTATTCGCCATTTCAGCTGAGGTGCAGTTTTAGCCCATGGGTGGAACACGGACAATGCAGCCACCTACGTTGTCGCGCTCAGCATACTTTTGGAGACCGCGGTACAACGTCCAGAGAGTGGGTATGCGGTGTGCGGCAAGTTGGTAGTATGCAACAGAAGGACGGACGCGGCGCAGAGGTGTGAGGAGACGGGCAATGGACTCGCGGTGGGCAAGCGACGATGACGACGGTGCAAGCGACATGATGGCACGAAACCAAGGGCGACAAACTTGCATCAATAAATTACAGTGTATGTTCTAGCTATAGGTGGATCCAATACATAGTATGTACGACGATGAGCGCTGAGTGGGGTACACGTATTCACATAACTAACAGCACAACAAAACATATAGCAGGGGTATTAGTTGTGGGGGTACTTGCTTGTAAAGTCTTCGTGAAACTTGACGAGCTTGCCCACATACTCTTCTACACCAGGACACAAGCATGTCAACCGGTAGTGGTACTCTCCCTCTTTCTGTCCAAATCCAGACCCAGGGACGACGCAGATGCCGGTCGCGTCGAGCAGGGCAAGGGCGTAGAAAGCATCCGGCTCTTTACCCGCAGCTCGTGCAGCTTCGCTCGCCTTGTTGGACAACTGAATTTGAGGGTACAGATACAAGGCACCCGGAGAGTCAACACAACTAACGCCTTCCACGGCGTTGAGAGCGGCTACCATGCGAGATGTGCGTTCAGCGAGAGCTTTGTGGATTGTGTCAGTCTCTTTCTTCCAGAGCTCGTAGCTTTCCTCTCCTTGCTTTGGAGGACGGACCATGCAGTCGACACCAATCTGTCCCTGGAGGGGAGGACAGAGACCAACGCTGACCATCTTGTACATCATAGCGATGACCTCATCGCTTATATTGGTACATTCAAAGTAACCGCCTCGTCTACCGCATTCGCCAAAGACACCCTTTGAGATGGAGTGGAAGGATACAAGGGAGACGTTCTTGCCAGATTCGACGACGACCTTTTTGAACGAAGTGAACGGATGGGTCTCTGGGCGGTGGAGGTTGGTTTGGTACACCTCGTCAGCGAGGAGGACAAGGTTGTACTGCTCGCAAAGATCGACGATCTCCTCTTGAGTTTTCCTGTCCATGAGGGCACCAGTAGGGTTGCCGGGATTGATGATCACAAGAGCCTTCGGCTGGATTTTCCCCTCTTGGAGAACCTTCTCGAGATGCGACCTGATATCGGGACAAGATGTACTCCAGCCATTGGCCTCGTCGAGGTAGTAGGGAACCGGCACCCCGGAATATTGGGCGAGAGTTGCAGTGTAAAGCGGATATTGTGGAATAGGGATAAGGAATCCCGACTTGCCGGGTTCGGATATGAGCATTGATATAAGGAGCGATACACCTGCGGAAGCACCCCCTGTGAGGAAGATATGATCAGGGTTTGCCGGATGTCCGTCCCGAGCTACACGCGAGAAAACACGTTGAGGTGGACACTACATGTCAATGCAACGAAACGAGCAAGGGCGAAGGAAGAAAACGGACCCTGGATAAATTCAGCGACGTGCTTGCGGATGTGCGGAACACCCTGAGAATGCGAGTATGCACCGATGGAGCCGATTTCTTCCCACAGCTCATCTGTACGGGCAATGACGTCCCTTGGGAAAAGATGCGGAGCAAGATTTTTGAGTTCCCTGTATTCCATCAATGCCGCAACCTGAGAGCAGCGGTCAGATGATACGACTGATGCTACGGTAAAAACAACCGAGCAGGATATACATACCTGTCTGACAAAGGTCAACGGGGGCTGGTCAAGGCCCTTTTGCTGGGGATTTCCGATATTTGAGGAGATGATCTGATTGAAAGGGAGTCCGCTGGAGATCGGGTTCTGCTGAAGCTTGACGCGATATTGCTCTGCCTTGATCGCGAGTTCGCCACGTACAGCATACTGGACGTTGCGGATGGCAGGGTTGAGGTCGTCGACGGAGAGTCTGCTCATCGTTGCGAGCGATGTCAAGGATTTCTTGCGGATGGGCGCTAGTAGCTGGTTGCAATGCAAATACGAAGAGAGCGGCAGCAATCGGATTGCCATCGGAATTTAAGCAAAGAGTGATAGCTTGCCAAAAAAGGAACATGTCAATATCATGTGATCTCGGTAAATGCCGCGACATACCTTGGTCTCCTCTGATTTTTTTGATCGACACATAAACAAATGCCAGACGCGTTCTTTGCATCCAAGAAACGAAAACGTTCCGCTTCTTCCACAAGCACAAAGAAACAGTTTCACAAGGACAAGTCTGCACATCCCAAGTCTAATGGGTCGCAACCCAAGTCAAAACCAAAGAAACGCCGCGAGGACGAGGAACTAGGCTCAGACAGGACGGATCAGGATGACGCTAACATCGACGATCTCGATCTCCGTGCAGGAGACGAGCCAGAGTCCAGTGGAGATGAGGATGTCGACGAGACACCCGCCCAGAAGCGTCTCCGACTCGCGAAGTTCTACCTGCAGAACGTGACACAGGGCCTTGGTGAGTCTTCTTTTCACGAAGCGATACTCACTCTTCATGTTATTCGTGCAGCCGAGGGGGAATTTGATGCTGCTGATGTTGACAAGGAACTGATATCAGCACGTCTTCGCCAAGACGTACTTGAGCATTCTGGAAAACTTCATTTATTCGTTGCGGACGCTGTGAGTCACATATGTCTTCATCCCTCTTCACGTTCCGACTATGTACCTAGTACAACTTTACCCCCACCTCGCGCCTCCGCTGCCGCGGCCACCGGCTGTCCGTGACGTCAGCCGTGGCTACTGAAGACACCAAATACCTCTTCACTGCCTCAAAAGATGGTACCATAAATAAATGGAACCTTCATACTGGCCAAAAAATAGCCACATTTCACAAGAAGCGTCCAGACCCAAAAGGCAAAGGAAAGGGGAGAGCGAATCCGTTCGACATCGAGGGTCACACGGACGAGGTACTGGCCCTGGCTGTCAGTAGTAATGGTCAATACCTAGCGAGTGCCGGGAAAGACAAAAAGGTCGGCGTTTGGGACGTCGAGAAAGATCTATGGGTAAAAGGCCTTGGAGGACACAGAGACATAATTTCTGTGGGTGCATCCTTTCCTTTCTTTTTAATCATCGCTGATATTGAAGGTGTCGTTCTGTATCACAAGAGTCTGACCTTCCGCAAAGGCACTCTACAACTATACAGCGGATCTTTTGACCGCACGATCAAACTTTTCGATCTCTCCGTTCTGGGATATGTCGAAACGCTGTTCGGTCACCAAGACACCATTCTTTCCGTAGATGCTCTCCGTGGAGAGGCAGCCGTCACAGCCGGAGCCCGAGATCGAACACTACGGTATTGGAAAATTCCAGATGAAAGCCAGCTCGTATTCCGTGGTGGTGGGAAGAGTGCGCTTCGCGAACTATTAGAAGGGGGTGCGCTCGAGGGGCATGAAAGCGACGCAGATGGGGAAGAGGGGAAGAGGAAGAGTGCAGAGAAATCAAAAAAGTTCGTAGAAGGCAGTATTGAGTGTGTCGCACTGGTCGACGAAACGAATTTTGTCAGCGGGGGAGACACAGGGTATGTTCCTGTTTCCTCGACATATTGGGCAAGATTACTGACGTTCCCCGGCTAGTTCAATATGTCTGTGGAATACTCAGAAAAAGAAACCAGTATTCACACAGGCAGTTTGTCATGGTTTACACGAAGTCGAGTCATCCACTGAAGGCGTCGTCAAGACACCACGATGGATAACGTCAATAGCATGCCTGCGATACTCTGATATATTTGCTTCTGGTACGTGACTCCCTGCCTGTTTCGCGGATATCGTCGTTTCTGACAGTCCACGCACTCAGGGTCATGGGACGGTACCATTCGAATATGGAAAATCGACTCGAAACTGAAATCCTTCTCCCTGGTGGGGACAGTTCCTGCCCTTGGCGTCGTCAACTCTCTTCAGCTTCTCTCCGCACCCAAAGGATTCCTGAAGAATACGTCGTGGGTCGGCGCGGCTGATCCAAGTTCTGTCGCGACAACGGGGGGCGTCAATGGAAACTCGTCGACGGTCAAGATAACCGGAATTGAGGCCCTATTGTTGGTGGCTGGACTAGGTCAGGAGCACCGATTAGGGAGGTGGCTGACTATCAAGGGAGAAGGTGCAGTTAATTCGACAGTCGTACAGGCGTTTCTGCCAAAGGTATTACATGATTAATGATTCACGACGTGGGTGTCGGGACTGCTTGAATAACAGTTGCCTGGAGGAATCAACCAACCCCCGTCCATTTAACATTTACCTTCCCGACGGGCCCGAAGGGATTGCGACCGTGACTAAAAATGTCGTCCAACACGGGATCGTCCGGTGACCCACTGGGGACGTGTCGATGTCCGCGACGCCTGTTCAGACAAGTAATTGCTCGCAGTTCTCAATATCAAAGACTGGGGTAGCAACAACGGGAAAGCAACATACTTAAGTACCATTCATCATTCGACCGTGAATTCACTGAAAAGGGAAGGAAAGCCGTGGTCTGTCCTGAGATGATCTTCGCTCTCGTCACAAATATGATGCCTGGGCCCCAGGAATCGAGGCTGTTTGTGCACAAATCTTCCCTGGGGTCTCTCCCGTTAATTTGGGATCGTGCGGAAATTCAACTTTCCCCTTCCTCCAGCGTCCCTGGTAGAGACTCAGAGCTCCGATTGGGTTTCAGTGCTGTGATGGGCCCGCACAATTCGGTCTGCGAGCGCTCACCTGAGAATACTAAATTGGCGCAGATTGGCAGGTTATAAGGACAAGAGAACTGGTAACATAAATCGCAACGACTGGAAAAAGGGTCAGCGATCACAAGTTAAGTAACAGTGAATCAGTAAGTTGAGTTGACCCCCCCATCATCATGCTAGAGTCAGGATGCTGAGACGTCAGCCAGCCATTATGATCTCCCGTTCTGCGGTCTCGTTTGTTCTCGTCCTCTCGACACTCCTCGGGTTTTCCACTCGTGCGAGTGCGTTGTGCTTGGCTTGCGAGAATTGCATGTAAGACCCAGTGTCTCAATTACTGGACGTGCTCTGGTGACACCATTACTTGCTATTACCCTTCTGGCGAAGATCCAGGAACGTTCACCGCGTGCGCATCCGAACTTTCTAATGGGGTGAGTGCACACGCCGTTAACGGGGCTGCATGTATTGATTTGGATCCAAACTTGAGGTACTTTTATTTGACGTCCGACTCGCCCACCCTTTGTGACAACTATGCAAGTATTGGGGATAACTCCAAGTGCGAGCCGCCCAACGACCCTTGGAACGCCGTAGCGGGCGAGTGTACGGGTTCAGAGGGCTATGTCGGTGAATCCAGTCGAAGAGGGAGCCTATCGTACACTTTGCAATATTGTATACGATATTTATTGGATTATGTAGGCGGAAGCATACAATGGCGTCCGGACTTGAATTGCACAAGGATCATCGAGCCTAAACAGAAGCAGGAAAGTTGAATGGCCAGTTTTTCACGCGTCGTTTTTTTCCTCATTTACTACAGTAGTACATATGTATGTGACTCGAATTGTACAAACCTCCAAGCGGATCGCGAACATGAATACTACAACGACAGAGAAACCTTGAAGCCGAACACATCATGTACACGCTTGTAAGCGAAACCCTCTAATCCTCATTTTTTTCCAGAGCCGCAGAACCAGAGTGAGACGAAGAAGAGACACCGCTGGTAATGCCACTATAACTGGCGTCGATGGCCAAGTCCACGGTGGTGAGGACTTCGGTAGTCCTCCTTGCGGGTGCACGAGTGGTGAAGTCGTCGTCTGCTGACGAATCGTCCGACTCGGAAAAGACTGATCCACCGCGTGATTTGCGGAACAGTCGGTACGCATATGTGACCAGGACGAGCAAGTTGCATACGATCAACGCTGACATGGTCTGAATAATTTGATCCAGTTATTTGCAAACTGCGGCGACGAAAGCTGCATACCTCCAAGTTCAGGGTCAAATTGAATTCAATGTAATTGTTTGGGATGGTTTGAGAAATCCCATGGACCAACGAGAAGATCGACACAATTGCACTGGATGAGAACGAGGTCAGAATCATTCGACGCTGTCGTCGTGGAAGCTTGACCCTCCAAAGGAGTTTGAGAGGGATGGTCACTAAAATTGCATCGGAAATGCAATCGGCTAGTAGAAAGGATAAGATGCCGTTGAATGACTACGGGTCGATAACTTACTAGTCACTTGAAAGATCACGAGTACAGCCCGACCGAGACAGTTCCGATTCACTGGTTGTGTCCCCATGGGTGTATAGTGATTCGAGCACAAAGAAGACCTCAAAGCAACTGAGGTTGCACCGAAAATAAATAAACAGACTGCGACGATCCGTGCGAAGGTATGGATGGGTGACGAGGGCGACATGACCCGGATGATGGAATACAGAATACTCAGGCGAACCGCACTGGTAATCCACAACATAAACAGATTGAACAGGCATCGAGATGGTAAAAGTTACAAACCACATAGTGATCGTTGAAAAAAGTGTCATGATCAAACAGGTGAGGATTGCTGTCTCAGGGTTAACTGAAGGCCGAGAAAAGTCACCGTATCAGTGTTTTATATCGGTGGAACTGAAGTAACAAATGGCCTTACGAAGTTCAACCGAGATACATTGGGTAATGATGAACGCTGTCCCGGAGACGAACGCTGCAGCTGCCCATGCATCTTCCCACCAAAATCGTCGTATGTGCCATCGGAAAGACAGACGAAGGAGTGTCAATATCAGAACCAAGCTGATGAAAACGGTGAAGGTCACTTGAACGCGGAGACTGAATGGTAGACTCATCAGAACGGATTGCTGCTGCACTCACCGTATAGTGACGTAGGATTGTGAGGAGACATCGAAGAAGTGCTGTCTGTCTGAACATAGACTGCTATCTGTACTTATACTAGTAGATACCATGTTTGAGCGCCGCTCCGACGGACGGGAGCTCAGTTGCATTCAGAACTAGTAGGCGAGGATCGAGGCTGAGTATGTTTCAAATCACAGCGTCAGGAGACTCACGTCGGTTATTTCCGCCACAGAATTGAGTTACGTAGTAACGTAACTTTCAAGGTTCATATGTTCATGTCGCTGAAGACACTTCTGTGGGCCCGTTGCCCAATAACAGCTTTTGAATCCGAGCCAAAAAAAAAAAAAAAAGGAACTTAGTAAGGGTCCTCAGGGTCCACGAACGTAAACTTTGTTTTGGGCAGCATGAATCCCTGAGCTACTGTATCCCGAGGGGGTCGGACAGCCAGGGACAAAGTGTACACTGCCCCGGTCCATCAGAGAAAAGTATATAATCCACCCAATAACCCTTATTTCGTCGTTAGCTTACTGTGTACAACTTGAAACTTGAAAAAAAAACTTCCGTGTTTATGTGATGACCCTGCCAGTATTTGAAAAACTGTTGCGTCTAAGCCGCCCTCAGGTTGGAGCGGAGCAGCCCAAACAAGGGGACAGTCGGCAGCAAGTTGGTTGAAAACATCGATGTAGCCGTGAGGGGAAAGAGAGCAATGAACAAAAGGAGCAATGAACAGAACCTGGGCGACTCAAAAAAACCATCAACACATTTCACAGCGGTCGCAGACAGCGAACACAAAGAAGAACGAAAACTCGCAGACGCCAGATGGATTTTCTCGTCACCCCGAGAGGTACACAAACCGCGGGTTTTTCGACTCACATCCGAGTCAGACGATGTTCTGGACAGCGAATCAGAGTGCAGAGGCTGGAAGGGTTAGTTCATGTTTGGGATACCGTGGATATTCGATATGACAATACCGAGTTCTTGTGCGCTCACCAACAGCTGCACGGACATGAGCGCTCTTGCTGGCGACCGTCGCTCGACACAGCAACGAAATTCTTCGTGTCCCAGCCGAAGCAGAACCGACAGACGGTCCTGTTTAACGTGAACAAGGGTGACGAGGGTGCATATATGTGAGACGAAACGTACATAGAGAGACGAAAGGATACAACCGGGCAGCACGCAGCGGTAAGAAAGATAACTCAACAGTGTGGTACCCAGAGTCCGGAGACGTCGTCTAGACCTCATCAACAATCGGCGAAACGACTTCGCTCCAGAGTTCCCTCGGGAAGGGGCAAGGCGAACCTCTCCTGACGTTCAAGTTCGTGGTATTGGCACACACAGTGTGACCTTTTGCGCGAAGGAGGCCCATGATGCGGCCGCATCAGTCCCTGAATCTAGGACCGGAGCCCCGACGATGTATACGCGAGGTTTCGTAATTTGCAGTGGGATTGAGAGGGACTGCGACGCTTTACGCTTTGAAACTACGTACGTTCTTAGGACGTTGACCCGCTTGCAGTGGACACGTGTGGCCCGAGTTGAGCGCGGGGAAGAACTTGAACGTAACTGTAATCCGAATGCAGTGATTGGGTTATACCAAGCATTACCGACGGGCCCGAGGGGGTTGCAACCGTGACTATAGATGTCGTCCAACACGGGACCGTCCGGTGACCCACTGGGAGCGTGTCAACGAGTCCGCGACACTTGTTATTACTCACAGTTCTCAAGATCAAAGACTGTGGGGTAGCAACAACGGGAAAGCAACCCACCATTTCATCATTCCAGCGTGAAATTACTGAAAAGGGAAGAGAAGGATTTTGCGGTCGTGAGCCAGCTACTGCAACTACTGCAACTCCCCCCTTCCCTCGTCCGTGGTAGGAACTGGCCTAGATTGGCTTTCGGTGCTGGGATGGGGGTCGTACAATAAATCCCATCTACGTGAACTCACCTGAGAATCGATCGACCTGCAGAACTAAATAGGGACAGATTGCGGCAGGCTATAAAGACAAGAAAGCTTGAAGCATGGATTTCAACGGCTGTGGACAAGGGTCAGCGACTACAACAACAACAAAAAACCAGTAAGTCTCGTTGAGGTCTATCATGCTTACCAGGCTGAGAAGTCCTGAGCTAGCCATCGTGATGTTCCGTTCTGCGCTCTCGTTTGCTCTCATCCTCTCGACCCTGCTTGGGCTCTCCACTCGTGCGAGTGCACTGTGCTATGCTTGCGCGAATTCCATCTACGACCCCTTTAACTCGACAGGTCTCGACTACTGGACGTGCTCTGGTGACACCTTCACCTGCTATTACCCTAATCTTCAAGATCCAGGAACACTCCTCTACTGCGCATGGGAACTTGTGGCTGGCAGCAATGGGGTAAGTGCACACCATTAAGGGGGACTATATGTATTGAGTTTGATTTGAAGCTGGAGTTTGCTCTGACGCCTGACTCGGCCTCTGCTTGCGGCGGCTATAGCAACCCCTACGGGGATAATCGCGTTTGCGGTCCGCCCAACAACCCTTGGAACGTTGATGTTGGCTGTACAGCTGCAGAGGGCTATGTCGGATACGGCACAGTCTGATTAAGTAGGCGCAAACATATAGATAATGGTTTCTGGACTGTAAAGTTTTTGCCACGGATAAAAACTGAGCTTGAATGGAACGAAACTTGCAAGTGTGGTACTTCAGTAACTTACCCAGATCAGTGGCGTCAAGTATACCGCTTGTCACTTAACACGGTGTGTCCCCGCTTGAAGTTAGGCCCATCGACAACCCCCAGACATTGATCATCGGAAACCTTGACGCACCACCAATTCTACACGGTAATATCAATATCGGAAAGGCAGTTGGGAAAAGCAAAGCACAGCGTGTGTAGCCCCGGCGCGGAGGCCAGAAACTTGAATGTCGCACAAAATAGGTCCCGAGAGAGCAAATCCGAGCAAACCTTGGGGTAATGCGCGTGTGACGCCAGAAACCTGCCTCAGAATCAATAAGGTTTGAGTCCTCCCCTGGTGTTCGGCCGATACCATGTGCTCACCTTTAAATTGGGAAACGCAAACAGCCCCGTAGCACATCTTGGACGTTGGAGCCCTCCGAGTCCGTGCCATAATGTCAACGATCACTCGTTCTACTCGTGCGCCAGCTTGGGGTGAAGCATTTCTCCACCCACAGGGCATTACTGTAGTGGGAACATCACCTGTAAACTGGTTTACAAGGCCTTCCCGAGAAAATTGCGGTCGTGAGCCAACTACTGCAACTCCCCCCTTCCCTCGTCCGTGGTAGGAACTAGCTTAGATTAGCTTTCGGTACTGGGATGGGGGCCGTACAATCCCATCTACAATCCCATCTACAATCCCATCTATGTGAACTCACCTGAGAGTCGGCCTGCATAATTAAACAGGAACAGATTGCGGTAGGCTATAAAGACAAAAAAGCTTGAGCATGGATTGCAACAACTGTGGACAAGAATCAGCGACCACAACAACAAACCAGTAAGTCTCGTTGAGGTCTATCATGCTTACCAGGCTGAGACGTCCTGAGCTAGCTATCGTGATGTCCCGTTCTGCACTCCCGTTTGCTCTCGTCCTCTCGACCCTGCTTGGGCTCTCCACTCTTGCGAGTGCATCGTGCTATGCTTGCGCGAATTCCATCTACGACCCCCTTCAAGGGACAGGTCTCGACTACTGGACGTGCTCTGGTGATACATTCACCTGCTATTACCCCAACGAAGAAGATCCAGGAACACTCATCTACTGTGGATGGGAACTCGAGGCTGGCACTAATGGGGTAAGTGCACACACCATTAAAGGGGACTATATGTATTGAGTTTGATCCGAAGCTGGAGTTCTCTCTGACGCCTGACTCGTCCTCCGTTTGCGTCGGTAACATACCCTACGGGGATAACCGCCCTTGCGATGCGCCCAACAACCCTTGGCTCATTGATGTTGGCTGTACAGCTGCAGAGGGCTATGTCGGATACGGCACAGTGTGATTAAGTAGGCGGAAACATATAGATAAACGGTTTCCGGACTGTAAAATGGATTAGCTTGAATAAACTAAGCTTGAATGGAACTGGTACTCAGGGTGGTGTCGCCAAGTGTACCGTTTGTCACCTAACTCGATGTATCCCCGCTTGAAGTTAGGCTTCGACGACCCCCAAATACTGATCATTGAAACCTCGACGCACCAATTTTATCCCCTGGAAAAGCAGTTTGGAAAAGCAAGACACGGTGTGTGGGCCCCCGTGGAGGCCAGCGGCAACGTCGCACGGGCTGGAGTCCCGAGAGAGCAAATCGGATCATACTTATTTGTAAACCTTGGCGAACTGCATACCGGAAACTCGCGAAGTTCAGAATCAATGACACTTTTCCGCTGTTGGGAAACACATACAGTCCCAAGGCTTTTCGGCCCGTGCATAAGCTTGGAATGAAACATTTCTCCGCCCACAGGGTTGGTGGAAGCATCACCAGAGGCATCCATGTGAACAGGGTCAAGTGTGAAGTAAAACAACAAAGGCTGTTTTCTTCCGTATCAACCGTCGTGAGCACCACTGTAATACACGTTCTGAGGGCACGACATGCATTTAGCGGATACCTATTATCCCAAGTTCAACGCGGGGAATAGCGTGACTGTAAGCGCGGATGGGCCGTAGTCTACATCAAATTCCTGAAAGACTTGAGAAAATTGCGACTGAGCCAGCCATAATTGTCGTCCAACACCGTGGGGACCGTCCGGCGACCTTGGGCGTGTCAGTCCTGCGACGCTGTTTAAACAAGTTGGTAGATTGTTTCTCGCACTCGTGACGATGTCTTGAGCAGCGCGAGCAAACAAGTAACCCACCATTTCACCATTCGACGTGAATTCATTGGACAGGGAAGAGAATCCTCACTCTCCTGGGATGATCGACACGCATGTCCATATTGACCCAGGGATCGAGTGTGAATTGTACACAAACTTGTCGCGGCTCCGTGGTTCGACACCATAGCAACTTCTCCCTTCCCTCGTCCGTAATGGGGCTCCCACAACCTAACGGGAGCAGATTGGCAGGCTATAAATACGAGAGCTTGAAGGATAGATTGCAACGACTGTGGACAAGCGTCAGCGACCAAACCAGTGAGTCCCGTTGAGGTCCAATACTGTACTGCTAGATGCTGAGACGTTGGCTAGCCATGTATCATTCTGCGCTCTCGTTCGCTCTCGTCCTTTCGACCCTCCTTGAGCTTTCCACCCGTGCAAGTGCGAACTGCTATGCCTGCGGGAATTGCATCACCGACCCCGTTCTGGGAGCGTCATGCATCAATTACTGGACATGCTCTGGTGACACCATCACCTGCTATTACCCTTCTGGTGAAGACCCAGGAACGTTCACCGCGTGCGCATCCGACCTTCAAACTGATGGGGTGAGTGCACACGCCGTTAACGGGAACTGCACGTATTGAGCTGGATCCAAGACCTTCATTCTGACGCCTGACTCGCCCTCGTTTTGCGGCCTTTATGGCACGGATGAGGACGTCGGGGAAAACGCGCATTGCGAGCCACCCAACAACCCTTGGCTCGTCGGAGTTGGCTGTACGGGTTCAGAAAATTATGTCGGTGAATAGTGGGGCTTGTATAGGGCATTGATCAACTTGTATGATGATTTCCGGACTGTACTTTTGCCATGGATAAGCAATGGAATAAAACCTGAAGAACTTGTGCGTATAGCGGACCCAGCTGGACAAAATGGATAAAATGGATAAAACGCATAAACAATAATGATTTTACTTATGGATTTGAATTTGGACAAGAAAGGAAAACAGTTTGGATTTGGATTTGGACGAAAAAGGAAAACGCTTCGAGCCAACCAGTTGTGGGAAAATACATCCATAAGTGGATGTCTGCAATACCCCTTCACTTCCTGCGTCTACGACGGATAACGACGGATGCCCTCATTGAAGGTCCGTCTCGACGAGCGCGTTACACGCGACTTCGACATTGATATCAACGGATACGGAAACATGCTCAACGGTCAATCTGTGCGAGGTGTGTAAGAAGACGGCCAGGAGGACGAAGAGAACAGCATTTGAAAGCAGGGGGAGTGGGTCAGTCGAGTCCTTTTCTTTTTCTTTTTCTTTTTCTTTTTTTCTATGTGTATACGCGACCTGACACGTCTGTGCTCACGCGACAGCAATCCTGTGACTGTCTGACCTCGTCTGCGGGCTGTACTGCAACGAAACAGATGGAGTGTGGTGTCACTGGCGTGACACGATAAGTCTAGTGCAGTACCACGGAGAGCATAGTAGGCGACGACACGACGAGTTGTAGAGGGTGTGTACCAGTGCGTGCGTGCTGGTCGCAGCTTGGGCAACGGTGAGGATGAGGACCTCCGGAGGTGTCCAACCAGGCCTATCCTTGTCCCAGGCACGTTCGTGCTCGCGCGAGGACGCCGCCCGAACGTTCACAGAGACCGTTCGGCGGGATCTCGAACGGGATTTACACGATCCTGAATCGCCTACACCCCCACATTGCTGGGACTCGGGGATCGCAGTGATGGGCGACGGCGTACACGTAGATCTCGCTGAGGGCGCCGTCGAACTCGGTCTCTGGCGTGTCCTAGGCAGGTTCTTATTGATCGCTTGATCTCCACCCAACACATTATACCATTCGTTCCCGTATACTGACCGTTTAATACGGCAGTGAACACAAGGATCGACCAGGAAATAAAGAAGGTCGAATGAGTCACCGCCTGATGAAGTCTTAGGGTCGTTTGCCGGGTTCGTAGAGGTATTGCTCGAGCAGCGGCACATTGGGCATCGCGATTATTATTATGATTCATTCTATTCATGGTGGCTGCATATCAGATGTGATCGTGAGGGGATTGTTGTCGTGCAAGACACCTTAGTCGTTAGAGCCTGCCGCTATAATTGTATCTGGTGGATACATCTCAATCATCTCAGGTGCTCAGGCGACATAAGGTCGGACAACTTCATAGCAGACGCAGGACTCACTCGCACGGCCTCCGGGAGACAGCAGATTTCCATTCTCGTTAGATGCTTCTTTTTTGGCTCAACATTTTCGTTTTTCATTTTCTTTGTGCAAAAACAAGATGATGAATTCGTTTGTTTTTGTTCTTCCCCTCATAATTCAAAAACAATTTGACTAAAACCTTTTTATTTGTTTTTGTCCAGTCCGGTCCCCCATAGTATGCAGAAGCGTCACATCAGGCTACTATTGATACATCTTTTTTTTTTTTTTTTTCCATTTCCGTCCATTTGGGGTACAATACGTAGGACGATGATACATACATCATTCATGCCATCGGAACACTAGCTGGAGCTCCCAGTGAAATGCCCATAACTGCTCCGCTGATATATCACGCATTCTTTACGATGATGCATCACAAAGCAGGCGCCTATTATGATATATTAGCTTAACCGATATATCATTAATCATTGATCAACCTCGCAGGCTCAGTCGCCCACTCTGATGTACCACCGCGACATACCAAGCTCCCAAATTCGACTGCTACATCACCCCTCACTATCCCTATTTCGATTATTGGATTGATATATCGTGCTGTTGCTCGCACATTCACTCGCTCAACCGATCGTGATATGTCACATATATACTTACCGGTATTCCTTTAGTAGGGCTCGAACGAACGGAAAGAAAATACAGAACGAAATTAGGGTTAGTATTACGTACTTCGAAATCTCGATCGGAGGGTGAACGTTTGAACCACCCTCCTAGGCCTGACCAGAACTTGGAGGGGGCGATTCTACATATACATCACAATCTTGCCAGGGATGCCTCGTGAACTTCGTCCAAGAAAACCGCGTCCAAGTTATGCGCTCCTCGCAGACCAAGGGATTGAAGACCACGAAAACACGGCAACTTGGAAGTTGGCCATGCTCACTGCACCCTTGAAATCGCGGAAAGAACAGTTACGCAGGCTTCCTCCCAGGGTGAAGCAGGCCGTTGACGTTCCGGCACCCTCTGTACTATCTAGTACCACGCCGTCAGCGATACCCCGAGCAGCCAAGATGTATGCGTGTGGGGAATGGATTGGTGTCCGACGGCCGATCGTCCCAGTAAGAATCCAATTTCACGGTGCAGGCTAAGGCAGTCAGCTCGGCGGTTCAGAAATTATTTAGCTATCGCGCCTTTTCCGTCGCGCTCGCATGCGCCGAGTATCGTTGTCAAAGTTTCTCGTCCCTCGCCTACTGCGTCCAATTATGGACTCTGAAGCCTGAGCCCCAAGGCGAGAATGCGATGGGCAGAGACCATCCTCGCAATGAAGCGACAGGAATCCGTTGTGAAATGGTGTTGTGCCTGGACAACAGGCCAGCTCTAGAAATCAAGTGGTGTCCTTTGCCTGCTCATGACCCAGTCTGTCCTCCTCTTTTTTGGGTTGGTTGAATTGTTTTTACTCTCGCATGAGATACACCGAATA
>JBBPOK010000669.1:0-15805 GCA_038091415.1 Leccinum variicolor | reverse complement strand
TCTCAGGGTGGGTCTCAGGGCGTGAAAAGCTCTCCCGCCAGCCCTGGTGGCAGTCACTGAATGCTTGGATAGTTGGGTGTAGTAGAGTCACTGGTTCATCTTGCTTCATTGATATACCCATTTTTTTAATCGTAGAAGAGATACCATAGTTCACTTTGGCACAATTTAAATGGACGTTCGGTTTGGTGTTCTAATTTTGCGTGAACTTACCGGAGCCACGCGACGAAGGTCTCCTGTAGGCCGTACCCTGGTGCCAAGCCTTGGTGTTGTTTTTCTTTGACACGTTTTTCGACTGTACAATTCCAGTGAGTGAGTACTACAAACTGTTCTTCAGTGCAGACGTTACCGTCTTCAGCATTCACGTAGGCAGATGACCAGTCCTTGATCTTTGCATCCAAGTATATCAGACAACATGTATTTCGCCGTCCGAATCCATGGATACTACGTTGATAGACAAGAATCGTGGGTTCGACAATGACTGACAAGTGTCTTTTTACTTGGCGTATTCGGTGATCCAGTATGCGCACTCCGTCACTTGCTGTATCAGAGTATAATGGTCTAGGAAAACTTGAATTTGCCACACACATGAGACGTTGGAAACAACCGCGAATTCTAGAGTCAAGACACGAGTGTTCTGATAGAATGGCACAGACGAGTCTGGGAGAACGTGTTCTCCAAATCCTGCGGTGACTGGGAATTAAGCCAAAGTGCCAGTACCAACGTCACTGGGATCAGCGAAAAACGACGACGAACGAAGTTGGTTGAGGGCGAGAATTTAAGCCGTGGTCCGTTCCCGCCTGTTGTTTTTCAACAACTTACCTTGAGCGTGCTGCTACTAGATCTCAGCTAGCTCCATCATGACGACACCAGCGCCTTCACCGCTCCATACCCTTCGCATTCACCACCAGCCCGTCCTCGCCCTCTTCGTCTCTTCCGACAACGAGCGAGTCTATTCCGGAGATGCAAAAGGTCGCGTCGTCATCACGTCCACAAGATCCATCCGTGCCATTGCCGACTGGAAAGCCCACAAAGAAGGCCTGCTAGGCATCGAGGAGCACGCAGGGTGCCATGTCATCACGTTCGTGTCCTCGTCAGATCGACGCTCAGGCTCGGGAACTGACGCCGACCTCGTCGCAAGTCACGGCAGAGACAACCAGATTCACGTGTGGGAGCGTCCGACCGAGTCGGTGTCCATCCGCAAGGGCGGGGCGGCCTCGTTGACAGACCAGCCCCCTCCTCCGTTGTGCTACTCCCTCGACGTCAACGCGCTCAACTTTTGTCGGTTCTCGCTCCTGCCGACTCCTACCCTGGACAACGAGGTCGCAGCACTCATTGCCGTCCCCAATCTCGTCGAATCCGCTCTGGTGGGCTCTATCCGGGTGAGACATTGCGTTGCTCTCGTGTGAACACGCTTTCTATCTAGGCGGACGTCTGGACGTTGCCCGACCGCACAAGACTACACGCTGCCATCGGGGATACTTCAGTCAATCATTTCTCCGACGGCCGTTCTGGTCCCAAGTCCGGTCAGTCTCCCGCGTTTTGTGTGACCTATATGCGCTCTGACGGCCTCACAACTCGCAGGTATAATCATGTCGATGCACCTCTACTATTCCCCCTGGACATCACCATCTACGTCAAAAGCGCAGCGAGAGCTCCGACTCTTGTGTGCATACGAAGACGGAGGGGTCGTCCTCCGCAGGCGCACCTCTCCCGAAGGCACGCAGACCGTAGAGAGCAAAGGGTGGGAAGTCGTATGGAAGAGTCGATTGCACGTCGAATCAGGTGCGTCGTCGTCGCGTGCCGTTTCGCAACCCCCAATGTTCCTCTCTCCTCCCCGACGTTGGCTGTAGTGATGGCCATGGCGGTATCCAAGGACTGCAGCTTTGCGTTGACGGTCTCCGCCGATCACCTCATTGGGAGATATGACCTCGTACGTCACTGTTGCCCACGGCGAACTCGACACTGGAGACTCAACGTGTCTTTTTTCTCAAGAACACGCCGACCCAGATGGGGGCGGACCAGTCCGCTCGGGCTTTCCGAACCAAGAATCCAGGAAATGCCGCCATCGCCATCCACGACGATGGGCGTGTCTGCGCGATCGGAGGTTGGGACGGTCGGTGAGTTCTTTTGGCTTTGGGTGGTGGACAGTGTCGCAGTTCTTAAGCCTCTTCTTTCCCTCGCTCTTGGCTTTCAGCGTGCGGCTCTATTCGACCAAGAGTCTCAAGCCACTCGGAACGTTGGTGTATCACAAGGATAACTGTCATGCTGTCGCTTTCGCCTCGAGCTACGAACACTGCACTTCTGACGACCATCCATCGACTGGTCCGGGCGAGGGCGAAGACGACGACATGACCGACGAAGAAAAGCGTCAACGAGGACGGTGGTTGTTCACGGCAGGAAAAGACTACCGAGTATCGATATGGGGTTTGATCAGTTTCGACAATGCGGGATCCGTCTAACGATATTACAACCTATCAACGACGAAAACTCGGGCAGTCAGAAATGACGAATGGTATGTCAGGTAGATTACAGTAAAGCAGATGTGCGAATGTCCGATTGTACATAGTAGAGACCCAAATTGTCAGTACCAGTGAGTCATCTTAGAACACGGCACGCAACTGGCACGAAACGTCAAAATGTCCACCCGTATGAATGCACACTCACTGGGAGAGTGAATCTCAACAAGAACTTACAAGCCATTCATCACCGTGTCTATCCGCAAAAAATACGTGTAGGATCACCTTTCCTTTACTTATCCGCACGGAGTGTGTCCTCTTCGCCCTCGTTGGGCCAAAAATCTTTTTCGAGCTCGATGACGCGGGCCCATATAGCCTCTGCGCGACCCAGTGCCTCTTGTGCGCTGCGTCCGGCCAATGGCTGACCTTCCATGACGGGAGCAAAGTAGGTATCTACGAGATCGCCAATATCGTCTACGAATTTTAGGAAGCCGGGATTGGCGTTTGACCAGCTGTAAGAGAGGTCTTCGATCGCCTTGCCTGTGAGACCAGCTTCTGATAGTGACGTGGAAGACTGTGAGAGGGCGGTGTAGACGGTGGACCATGCGTCCAAATAGATCTAGCAACGATTCTATAGTACGCAATGATGCTGCGACCGAGGGTGCGAACCTTTTCCATCGCCCACAAGAACACGAGACCATCTTCGAGCGATGCGAATGCGCCGATCCTCGCCATCTCTGCGGTGTAGTCCCGGGTGGGCTTGCGTTCGTGCCAGTGGCCGTGGTCGAGGGGTAGATTGTACGTGCGGGCAGTAGTATCGAAAAAGGCGACTTCGCGAACGATGTTGGTGAGGCAGCCGACGAGAAGGGTGAGTGTGGGGGTTGCGAGAGAGGTCGGGCTAGAGTCTTCGAGAGGGATTTTGGCGATGAGCTGTGCGATGAAGCGGGGGTAGGCTTGGGCGGCGTAGATGCGGTCTTGGTAGAGGTAGAGGGCGAGACGGGAGGCGGGGAGGGACAACGCGGCTGCGTCTGCGAGGAACGGGTGGTGAATGGCGTCGGTGTAGGGCGTCGGCATGGACAACGAGCGGAGGTGGTCGGTCAACGCCATCGGTCTGTCGGACCGGAGTCTGAAAACCCACTTCCGGTGACGTCGATGCTCTTGTCGCCGGAAATTCCCGTTCACGCGTTCCTCCTCCTCATGGACCAGCAAATCTGGCAGTGGACACTCACGAAGGAGGCCATTGCGCCATGTTTTGTCCGCGACGTTCTTGACATGCGTCAGAATAAAGACAGAGGTTGATCTTTTGTTTTGTTTTACTTCTCAGTTGCTTACTTCAACCAGCCGTCGACTTCTTTTGGCTCGGACACACACCTTGTCGCACCGTCCTCGTCTTCGGCATGGTCGTGGGAATTCAGATGTACGATAAGCGTACCATCTACACCAGTCAGTTCAGTTCACGTTCTCTCTGCAACCTCTAACGATTTGGTCAGTCGACGATGGAACAGCCGTGATCGACTGTGTCCTTCGTCATCCTCGCCCTACACTTGCAACAAAGCTTGTTTCGCCTAAGAAAACGCTGCTCGACAAGGCCAAACCTCGCACGCTCGAATCCACGGAACCACCACCCCCGATCACCGAAACCGGTTACCCAGTCCGCGTAGTCGGTAAAGTCGCACGGCATTACGAGTCAAAACAGATACATGCCGATACGATCGGTGCGTTCTCTGTCCTCTCGTTTTTCAGTCTGTTCACCTGTGCAGACCCGTGTCCTTCTTCGCTTGATGAGATAACACATTTCGAACGTGTCATCGAACTGCACAAGACAAAGTACTCCCTTGCTATTCCCTTCGTACCACCTGCAATTCATACATCGCGTGCCCCTCCGTTGGTCACCCCCACAGTTCAAACCGGTATGGACGCAGATGCGAGCGTATTCTCCGGTACCTCGCTTGCAAAACATCCGGGTCCCGGCACGTCGTATAATCTCCCCGCACCGCCACCTGCACCATTGCCGCTTCAAAATCGGAATCGACCTCCATCCATACCGACACGCGCCCATTCCACTTATCAACACTCGCATATCCCATCCTCGCCAACAGCATCATCCATTGCATCTTCAACGCCTTCCAGTCCATGCAAACCCACTAGTCCCGTCAAAACATACGAGGTGAGTGAGATCAAGTGCCATCCTACCTAACTTGCTGACATGCGATCATTTTCCCTCGCATCGCCAGCCACCGCGGAATCCTAAGTTGCGGCATCCATCGCGTCTACACACACGCGACCTCACTGCGAATACGTTTCGGCTGTATGTCAAACATTACATGGACAATGCCCCGCCGCCATTTCTTATTTCCTGCCCCTCTCCCTCCCGGAGTATATGTGGAGGCCCCACGACGCCGATGAAAAGTGCGCGAGACGAAGGTGAGAGCGATGAACCGACACCACGTCCCCGGGCCCGCCCAAAATTGGGTGAAACATGGGTTGCTGGTAACAACGAGGATGAGGACGCGTCAAGGCTAGGTTTCACGATCTCACATCTCCGACGTGTGCCCGAGTTGGCATTACTAGCTGCGCGAGTCGTCCGTTCCGAAACGCGAAGAATAAACAGGGCCAATCGAGAAAAGGAACGAGGGAATGGTCTTATCACATCGTCGATCTCGGTGTCGTTGCCAGGACCGAATAGATCTGTACCCAGGACTGGAACAAGTGCAACCGCAGACCCGCCCCGCAAAAAGATGAAGCGACTCTTTTTATGGGCGGTAGTCAAGTCGTACGAAGAGGGAAGCATCGTACTTTGGGATGGAGACGTGCGGCCATTGCCGGTACCACCCCCGCCTGTCTTCGAGCAAGGTAGATCCCGAGATCAGAACGAACTTTGGAGTCGCGGAGACATCACGATGAGCACTTCCACAGACCCCTCGCTCTCTTGTTCATTGTCTGCCTCAGTCTTGTACACGTCATCGGCGTCTGCCTCGCTCTACTCGCACTATCATCTGCCTCGACAATCTTCTGAATGCGACGTCGTCGATACAGATACGGATCCGGCATACCTCTCGGATCCTACCGCGGACGAAGAAGCGTACATTCCACTTACGCCACGCTTCTTGTCGGTATACGTGCGAGACGCACTGGGTGCAATGCGTCGCGGGCGTCGTGGCAATGTGAATGGAAACAATGGTGGTGGGGGAGCAGGCAAGGCGGGGAGAGAGCTAACACCTCAGGACATCTTGGCGTTCATGCAACGGACGGACACACGATGGGCAAGGCTTGGAGTGTGGGTCGTCGAGGAGGCGTTGACGTTGCTAAGGGCAGGATGAGGCTGGTGATGAGCGCCTGGATGATTCATATTTGAATGAGGACCGCCGTTTCGCGCTCGTGCGTTCTAATCTCATTTCGATCTAGTGGCCAGTTTGTCGATATGGTCGAGTACTTTTGGTTCGGGGCGGGTTAACCCTGGTTATTTTACATGTGTGTGGTATGTGCTTCAACCCGCCGAGCTTGAAAGATGAACGAGTGCCATTTTAGGCGAACACGAGGTAACATCGTGTACAGCAAAGCTAATTCATGGTGCAGTGACTGATTTCGCTCGTAGGTCATGCCCGTCGTCTGCGAATTCGACACCCAGTCCATTCATCCCGCAGCGAACCCGAAATCTGACACTCGGGCCTTCGTATGCTTCCCCCGTCCGTTCATTGCCCGTCCGCGCCTCTGCCATGGCATCCGTGCGCTTGATGTTGGCAACAATGCCAACATCCGCGTCGAATCCACAATCTCGCACTTCACTAACACCTGGGCCGACTTCCACATCAAAGGCTGGGCTGACACCAAGCTCTACCGTGCCATCGATCACATCTTCGTCCTTGCACCCGCTGATGTCGACTTCCTCACTGGTGAATATATGCGCAGAGCCAACAACCCCTCCTCTACACGTGTCAACTTTGAGCGCCCGTTCGTCACCCCTCCGCACGTCGTCGTGTTTTTCAACCATATCGACCTCGGAAAAGAGCACCATTGGCGTCTCCATGTGAGCGCTAGCGCCATAGATGCGAAAGGATTCACGCTCTCCATCGATACCTTGGGTGACACGACCTTTCACGCGGCGCAAGCCTGTTGGATCGCTTACCCTGAAGACCGGGAGCACATCTTCAGCACCTCCGTCCACACGTTGAACCCGGGTTCCATCACGCAGCCACAGCTCCAACGGAGCAAGGAAGTCTTGTTTAGCGGGGTCTCTTTCTGGGATAAACCATCAGTCTTCGTCGCGTTGAACTTGATCGACGTCGATTGCAAGGCGAATCTTCGCCTCAACGCCTACGTCGACGGCGTTTCTAAAACTGGACTTGTGTGCCATATCGATGCCTCGGATGATACGGTCGTTTATGCTGCAGGCGCTAGCATCATTGCATTTAATTGAGGCGCTATGTACAGTCAGTCGGTTCATCTCCCATCTCACTGAGTTCTAACTTATCCATGTTGGCTTTTAGGGTATCGAGATGTGCGGGACTTTAGCATCATTCCTGTACAATACCTTGTTTGTGTGAAGATTTTTTCTCCGTTCCATCAGATCGCACTTTGTTTTCGCCTGCAGGCACTCGCTTTTGTATCAGATTTGTCATGTCATGTACCGCTACCTACCTCGACGACCGGTCTCGTCTATGCATTAGTTACCACTGATAGATGGTGCAATCTTCAGCTATGATTAGTTGGTATGCGCAATAGAGAACCGTGAGTTCAGACGCCAGATGCGGATAATCAACATCCATACTAATGGGGTGACCCAGGCCGGTCTCCGAGACTTCTTCCAGTTGCGCATCCGGATCCACACCAAACGACACGTCGAACGACGACGTCCAAACGGATGTGAATGCATTTTTACGCACACCCTGTGACTTTTGTCGATGGCCAATGGCTACTATGTTGATTCCCATGGTCAGATTGACATGAAAGAAATTTAATAATTTGGACATTGTGACGACAATCGTGGAGATTCTAGTACAGTAGGTGTACGTATCGTATGTGAAAGCTTCAAATTCGAGTTCCAAGTACCACAATCTACCGCTAATTCCAATTCGCTATCGCAATGTCGCGCAGGAGCTTTCGCACTTCTCGGCTGTTAATGTCATGCTCCTTCCGATCTTGTTTAACAAGTGGATCCCGGGCAGCATCCAAGTAAGACGTCTTCACTTTGATCCCACATATCAATAATCCATACAACCTAAGATGTCCGTGTGCTCCCGCCAAGGCAATCTGCATCATGTATTCGTGCAATTGATTTGTAGCCACCTTCCATTCACGTCGGGATGTCGGTTCTTCAGCCTTCACCTCGACCACCAAAAGAGGCGTGTCGTGTGTTGCATATTCGGTTGCCTTCACGACAAAAAAGTCTGGAATCAAAACGCTCTTAGACTCTGTGCTTGCCAACCCGCCAGTAGAAGTAACCAATGCGGACGGCCTGGAAGCGGAGATGCTTGTGCCCATAGAACCGGCTGAAGAAGAAGCTTCGGCACGAGTAGATGAAAACGAGATGTTTTCATAACAGTCCTCTCGAATCTTTGCTTGCGGTTTGATGAGGAAGCGTTGGTTGTATGGGAAGTAGTGAGACAAGAGTGCGTTGTGGATGCCATACCAACTTGCTTCAAGCTTACGAGGCTGAGGATCTGCAGCAGTCGACTGTATGCGATTAACTAGCCATTGGTCTGGCTGCAACGATGGATGTGGCAGCATCGGTGTGGGGGAAAACACGGGGTGAAGATTTGGAGCCTCGACTGCGCTGGACCACGAAGCTCAGCTAATAGTAAACGAAGAGAAGAAATAATTGGAGCTTACTGGTGTAACGACTGGGATGTCTGCTCTCCCAGGGCATTTCCTCGCCGAATTTAAGGGCCGGGAGAACAATAGAACATAGGAAAACAGCTAACAGCTTTGCATAAAAAAGGGTTATCGATGTTATCGATGGACGTGTGGGTCCCAACAACCTGTGGATTCGAGGGTTGCACACAGCAGATTACAGAGTAAGCGAGACAAGATCTCCGTTAGTGGGGGCGTCCACCTGGAGGCACATGTAGTCGCTTGAGATAGCCGACCTGGTACGACAACAGAATGTCAAGATTTGATTGCCCCGCTGCAGTGGACAATAGTTTGTATCAATGAAGTGCATACAGCAACCTGAAATTATAGGGTGCAAACAAACCCTTCGCTGTCTATGATACCTTCCTGAGAAATACGGCTAACTCGGATAGTTGGAGAACAAAAGAATTATAGACGGCGAAGCGCAAAAGCCGACCTACGTCGACAGCACACAGGATGTGGATGATGTGGATGGATTCAGACTACGCGGCGCTAGTTTCCTAATGTAGTTAGTGGATCCACCTGCGTTGGTTTATAAGACGACAACACAACCTTGAAGGACTCTTCATACAACTCATACTCCTTCATCTCAGGTAAATTCTGAAATTCTACCGCATGTACGCCATTCCATATTGACCTTTTTTACAGCCGCGATGGTGTTTCTCTTGGCCGGATACCCGATGTCCTTCCCCGACGCGAAAGCTTGGGCACTGCGCAATTGGCCTGACATGAACATCTATGACGACGAAGAACTTCCCAATATTATCGCTTATTACCACGGGAAGCGTGGTCAGAACTTCAGATGTATCACGGTGGAGGTCAATGATGACTTGGTGGTCTTCTTCCCCCTGGACGCCGAAGAGGATCCGCGGTCGACGCCGTACAGGTACAAACAACTTCCGGAAACCGAGGGTGGGTTGAAGTTCAGGACATGGCTCTTCAAGAATCGATGGGACCGGGAGCTCGCTGCAAAAACGAAATGGACAACGGTAGCAGACCCTTACTATGACTGGCGTCGGGTACGCCACATTCCATTTTATGAATTGATGCATCTTACACTGATACTCTGACAGGAGGAGAGAGTGCGAGCACGAGAGGCTGCATTCGCTGCTGCGCAGCGTAGGTAACTGTGCTAGACGCGCACGCCTCACTATAGTTCACCGTCACGGTTGCGGGAGACGTGTTGCTGGTTCGCACCTGTTTTTCGTTGCAAGTTCCAATTAGCATCGACAATTCCACAGTGTGTTGCGCGTGTACGATGCGTACGAGCTTCTGCAGGCCGTGATTCTGTTACTACTTACTAAATTCATGATGTAACATGTGTCTTATCATTCTGAAATCATACTTGAAGTTCCACTTTCCAGTACTTACATATGCCTCCTCGACCCATCGGACATAATGCCACAGATCTAGAGGGGTCACCACCGATGACTGATTTCGCTCGTAATCCCTCAGCGAACCCGACTCGGGCCTTCGCCGTCTGCTTCCCACGTCCGTTCACGTACTACCCATCCGCGTCAAATCCACAATGCCTCACTTGAGTCGCCAACGCTTGGGCCGACTTCCACATCGAAACCTAGAGTAACGCCGTGCTCTATCAGAGTTGTGACCTATCCATGTCGGCTTTAGGGTGTCGAGCTATGCGGGACTTGAGTATCATTCCTGTACAATATCGTAAATTCTTTCTCCGTTCCATCAGATCGACCTTTGCCATCGCCTGCAGGATTTGTTACTACGGACACTACCTCGCCAACCGGTCTCGTTTATCCATTAGTTGCAGTCGCTATCACTGGTACGTGTGTGTTGGAACACAACAAGGAATGCCAGCGGGCGTGGTGATCGATTGATAAATGATCGGGGAGATCGGCGGGCCGCAGTGTCGGTATCGTGACACTAGTGCTGGTAGGCAGACCCTTAGGCAGGAAGACAGTCGTTCCTTCTTACACCACTGCCAGTGGGTGACGTTTTTGGTGTATGTGGCTGTGTAACACTACAGTCTCCGGCCGGATCCGCTTCTATCTCACGCACCAACCTCGCCAACTTCTTGAAAGTATGCATCGGATTTTAGACGTGACTGTTTGCCAGTCTAGCCAAGTATGTCCACCAGGCCCACACCATCAAGCTATGGGCGTCGTCACCTCCATCTGCAGTAGAATCTCACAGGAGCGCACTCGCAGTCCCAGTCGGGCAGCATCCCCAGCTTTCGAGAGATGCTCTCCCCAGCCCCAATCAAGATACTCTACGGCCTTCTCGAGAATTCGTTCGATCCCGTCACTCTCTGCGTATCCACGGTGCTCCACCTCTCCTCACTCTGTGCCAGCGACTCCATACTATGCTCACTACAGCCACCTCCTCTCCCGTGCCCTCCTCTCCCGCCTCCTCTCTCAACTCTCCCAAGTCTACAGCACCGTCAGAGTAAGTAGCCTCCTCGACCTCGTCAAGCCCTCGACGACCCTCAAACAAGTCGTCGAATAGGTTGTGCACGTCGTGGCGAAGCCCGCATTCGTGTAGACCGTACCACAGAGCCCGTATCTCCTTTATGGACGAGCCCTTTTCCCACTGTGACAGATCCGCCATCACTGGTCCGAGCAGCCCCTCGCCCTACGACAATACAGCTGCCCTCGGCCGAGCTCCTGCGTACTGTACCCGCTTGAGCACCCTTGCAACGGCGCTCCACAACGCTATGCGACCCAGATGAAGAAGCTGCGCTCCAGTCCGCCCAGTCCGCCGATCTTGTCGCCGCAGCCAACACCGAACGGCGCGCCTCTCTCTGCACAATGCGCTTGTCGCACGCTGCAGGGAGCTCCTCTCGGAACTGAGCATACACAAAGAAAAAGAGGAGGTGTCCTGCCCCGCGGAGCTCACGTGCGCCAAGTTGAAGCTGACCGAGGTGCAAAAAGAAAAGGAAGACGCGAAAAAGAATTTGCAGATCACACGTGAGACGGGAGATCGAGTCGATCGGGACGGAAGAGGCGCACCGGATCAACCATATCGAGCGAGCGTACCGCGGAGAAGAGCGCCCGCTGCTCGCGCAAGGCTATACCGGCCGCTAGACCTTTGGCACACTGCAAAAAGCACGAGTAGAGAACAGCCTGGAGGCGCGAGAAGTGGTTGAGCCGAATGCAGGGCAATTATAGAGCACACCAGGGGACGCTGTTGGCTGCGCGCAGGCAGGAATATGAATGACAACGGGCGGCCCGGGTGGCAGAGAAGAGGATGGATGAGGAGAAAGAGAGGAGGAGGGCTGCGCATGCACATCAGATGAAGGAGGAAAGGAGGAAGCGGGAGGAAGAGCAGGAGGCCGAGAGGACGAAGGAGCGGGAGAGAGTCAAGGCGGGGTAAGTGTTTCTTGATTGATGTCAGTGTGTGTAGTGGCACTGACCCGTATTACAGAACAACGTGCGGCAGAAGAGGCCGAGGCAGCGAGAAAATGGCAAGAGGAACGGTTGGCGGAAGCAGCGTCGACAACGCCAGATCGAGCGAGTTTCTGCACTTGAAGAAGTGCGAAAGAAGACACAGCGGAAGCAAGAGGCGGAGGAACATTCAAAGATGCGTGTGCACTCTGCCAAGATAGGTTCTGCGGTTCCGCGTGCCGAGGGGGGGGGGGGGGTGTACAGCCGGTGATGCTTCCGCACCCACGACTGCCACGATGACGGGCGGCCTCGCACCTCCACGTTCGCAGAGTCCGGTGCCGTCCTTATCAGTACGACTGCAATGTATGCGGGATCCACCGAGGACCGGAGGCGGCGCGCGACGTCAACATATGGCTGAGAAGGAGCATGGAGTGGAGGCCTTGGTCACCCGTTTCCGCTGGGTCGCCCGCCGGTACCAACACTGGCCCTACCCCTGTCCGAAAGCAGGAGGGTTTCATGACGGTTTCGAAGAAAAAGGTGTGCAGACTGCGGCGGTTCCAGAATGAGGGCCGAGGTCAAGGTAAATTTTGGTTGGGGTCAGCATTCTTTTCTCTGCTTTTCATAGTCATGTCCATGTTTGTTTATTTGTTGCCTTTTCCTTTTCCTTATGCTTCTTTACTTAGCCCCCATGACCCATCTTCATCTTTCCCAAAACCTATCGTGGTTTCACTGTATCCATCAAGGTTGTAGTATGATAGGTACTAAATATATTTTACCTCTTTTGATTTGTTAGAGTTATACTACAATGTGAATTAAGATTTTGGAATATGACAGTGTTTCCATGACTTTCATTGGTGGCTTCTGGTTTCCAATTACCAGAAATATTGATAATATCTCTGCTACAGTCTGCCAGTGCTTGAAATTGGAATTCCTCAAGTTACTTAGCCAACTGTGTTTTTGCCCCACATTTCCTCCCAAATCTTTCATTCATCAACTAACAATGAACATCATGATGCATGGATGCAACATGACTGGATACATTTCTATAGATTCTAAAATGGCTGTTTCAAACATTTTTCTTTGCTGTTTTCATCTACTTTTCATCTTCAAACAACTTGATGTTCTGAGTCACTGACTCTTTCCATGTGGTGTATTATCTTATAAAGGGAGTTCATTCAATTGCTGAGAATACAAGGTTATTGAATGATAAATGTAAATGAAAGATATGCTTAACATACTCATTCGATTTTGAAGAATGACAGCCAAAATCTTCTCCACCTTCTCTTCTTTGGATGCTTTGCCATACTGATCAAAAATTCCCTTCATAGCTAATTTCACCTTCTTGGGTATGTCTGATTCCTTGTACTTTTGAGCAGCAGACAGAACTGTTTGAGAATTCTTTTGCTGGAGAAGATGGAAAGAATGCTCCAGGATGAGCAATGTATCTACAAAGCAATTAAATTATTCATTTTGTTTATTCATTTCAAATATAATTAGAAAGGAGAAATATACCAATAGTGGTTAGAAGGATTTGCTTCCATGTACCCATATTCATCTATGATTGTCAATTGGATTGTGATACAAGATGAAAGTGATGAGAAATTCACAATACTGTTAGGCTTCAGAATGAATGAATCACTGATTGACAAATTGGACTATAATAAAATGTTATGACCAAAAATAAATGCAATCAATTCACATACTATTTGATTGTAAAGAATCTGATAAGAACAAATTGAGTCCAAATCAAACCAGGACATTATGAAAACAAATTTACTGTCTGTAAAGTAACAAAACAGACAGAATCAAAATTGAATTTGTATAATCATCAATTTGTACAACCAATACTTACAACCTAAGATTGATGTAAAATAATGTTAATATTAATACATGATTACTAGTAATGAATAACTTACATCCTGCCATTTGTAACATAATGTAGTGAATACATTGTATACAAGATCAGTATGCAGCCAAAAATATCATGCAACAACTTACAGCCTGGAAATTAATAAGTGAAAAGTCAACAAAAAAGAGTAAAATCAAAATCAATAATGTACTACATACTATCTGTAAGGAAACCAAAATGTTTAACATGAGTATAAGGATGCTTCATTATATTGCATGATATAGATATACCTCCTATAGTTCTCAGAAATGAATAGTTAGTATAAGTATTCTATTATTACAATCTGTTACAATCGACCCCTCTCTTTTCCGTCTATCTCTTTATCCTTGCCTCTCACTATGCCTTTCGTCTCGCTGTCGTCTATACCTTGTATTTTAGATCGTCCTAACGGGTTTCTCCCCTTCAAGTTTCCACACCCGAGACGACACTGCCTTTCTTATCTCCAAGTCTTATCGCTTATCTCTTATCTTTCCTTGCTTACTATGTACCCACAGCCATCCGCAGCTTCTTACTCATCCATACTGCGGATGACACACGCCTTCCATGCGATTCCATCGCCTTCCATCCAAGTAGTACTTAAGGACTTCGTCTTCCATTTGTAAAACCCTAAGCTAGAGCTACTCGAATTATCACTCAGTTCTCTCAGCCCACCCTTAGTCCCCTTAGTCCCTTCGTCTCCTAAGTGTGTGCCTTCCTCTCGGCGCCCTTAGTCGCTCTCATAAGTCCTGTCGTTCGATACAAACACAACGACTTCTCATCACTAGTCTCAGTCCTTCGTCCTTCGAGTCTACGTCCGACCTTACCAAGGCCAGTCGTAACAAAAGCTCTAGCTTCCCTTCACAGTCACCATCGTTGTGAACTGTTCCCATCATTCCTCCAAAACTCCCCTACTCTAGACCCGAGGGAAGGAATATCCCTCCGACCCCTCGAAACCCACTTGTCTCACCCCAACCTCGTCACCCCTTAGCCTCCTCCTCTTGGAGAGAAGAACCCCCAGCTCCTGAGTCCCCTGAGTCCCTACCTCGCGTCTCTAGCGACGACGAAACCCCTGACCTCGACCTTCCTATCCTTTCACCCGAGGAGGAAGACGAAACCACCACTTTAGCCACCGACCTCTCCCACCAGTTCTCCGCCAGTATCTCCCTCCCTAGATCTAGAACTCCTCCATCCGACCCCTCTTCCCCAACCACCTCCACTATTCCCATCCCCCCTCGAAACCCTCATCCTACCCCTCGAACTCCTCTAACTATGTCCAAACCAACCGAACTCCGTCTCTCCCAGCCCGACTCCTTCAATGGAGCCCACAGCAAAGCAATGCCCTGGATGCGCTCCATACAACGTTACCTCACCATCAACTCCGCCATCTACGACACCGACGATAAAAAAATCGGCTTCACCCTTTCCTTTATGAAGGAAGGAACCGCTGCTACCTGGGCAGACACCTTCACCGCTGCGAAACTCGCAGGTGGAAAGACCTCGTTCGGAGTATGGACAGACTTCTATGATAAGTTCAAAGACTCCTTCGAACATTCCAACTCTGCAGCCAATGCCCTCGCTTGGCTTACCTCCCAGAGGATGATCGAGAAAAACCCTGGAAAATTCTCCATGTCCCTCGCCCAATACATATCCCAGTTTCAGAACCAGGTCGCTATCTCTGGTGTCACCGAAGAGTCCACTCTCTGCCACTACTTTTCCACTGGAATCCCCCCCTCGCTCTCCGAAAAGATCTACCTCATGGAAAAAGTCCCAGATAAAATCATAGACTGGTACAAACACTCTCAGCGAATCAACGACCAACAGCGCCGTGCCCACCTCGTCTCCCAACAACACAAAGGACGCTCTTCTGCCGTCAACAATTTCTTACCCCATACTTCGACCACCACGAACCACAAAGAACGTGACTCCGACGCCATGGATGTCGACGCTGTTCGAATCCAGAAACTTACTCCGGCAGAAAGGGAACGTTGCTTCAAGGAAGGACTTTGTCTTCGCTGCAGGAAGAAAGGACATAACGCCTCCTCCTGTTCCACCTTCGCCTCGAACTCCCCCTCTTTTAAATCTACTAGAAAGGTCTCCAAAGCCGAAGAAGATTTACCAGCCTTAGAAAAAATTGAGGACGACGACGAAGAAGTAGTCGTAGGAAAAACCTCCTTCACCTTGGATTTTTAAACAGGAGACCTCGTTCGACGCAAGGCTCTCCTATTGTTACCTGTGCCCCTGTACTTATATCATCCTCG
>JBBPOK010000668.1:0-15841 GCA_038091415.1 Leccinum variicolor | reverse complement strand
TGATGTCTTTTGCTCGAATTTGGTTTACTAACTTGTTTGACTCGTTTTCTTTTTTTCCACTTCCGGCCAGCGGGAGCAGACTCCCACCGCCTTCTCCGAAAATTTGTCTAGGTAGTATGTTGCTTTTATTATGGCAAACGGTCACGCTGTAAGTTATTGAGGGCATCCAACCGAGTCCTGCTCTTCCCATCGTGTTCACCGTCAGTCCGGGTCACATTTATCGCAACAGTTACACCCCCGTATGTTCAACTTGAACTTCCGTCCAGACCGTCTTCCAACTATGACTCGAACTATCCGTCGATGATCGAAGAGCAGCTCGCGCTTCAGATGCAAATGTATTTGCTCAGCTGGGATGTCGCGGAGTACTAGGTGATGAGGAAGGGGACAAGCGGGGGCTGTTGGAGCTCGAGTATCATACGTCGTTCGTATCGAACGTGGATAAGCGGCAACGGAGAATGGGAGGCGCGATGAGAGGCGCTGCAGCAAGTGGTGAGGGTTTATCATCCTTGCTTTATCGCCACATGGTTACTGAAGCATTGACCGATCGCGCGTTGCTCCCTGCCTCGTCGACGTTCAACCAGTTACCACACCACGTCAACTCGTAACTGCGCCGCCGCGTCAATACACCCTATCGCGTCGCCGCATCCGCTGGTAACGCGCTATTGGACTTCATCAGGCGTGTTTGTCCCCTCCCTTTCTTGGTTGACGCGTCCCAGCTCATGCGCGATGGCGTCTTGGACTTCTCAGCTTGCGGGATCACAGGGACTATATCGCATATCTTGCCCACCGTGGGTCTTGGTCGCCTTTCGCTTTGCTCAGTAGTCAGGATCAGGGTTCAGATACGTAGAAATTTGGACAGCTGTCTCCACCTTGCAGCGCCTTGAAGGCATGCACCGCCCTCAAGACGTGTCCGCCATGGAGACGGTTGTGGATCATCTGCAGGACCGCATTCAGTGAAATACGCCGGCATTGCCTTCCAAGGGTGGTGGTGACGTATAGGTTTTTGTTCTTTCCTCCTCAACATCGGACACTCACCAAGGACCTAGCTGAAAGTTAGGCTGGTCAGACAGCGCAAACCAGACCTTTTAGTAGCTCGTTTTCGTCACGCTTGCGTTTTTTTAGGACGTCGCTTCTAGGTCGTCGCGGGCACCGTCGCGCGGCTTTGTTGACGTTCAAGTTGTCGCCAATTCGACTCGGATTGGAGGTGGGCTCCTCCCTCACAGGCTCACACACAACATCGAAGTCCGTGTCTCACTGCGCTGTCGTTTTTCATGCTGACGACGTCGCCAGTGCTATTGTTGTGCTTTGCTGTTACTCGTTTCTTGTCGACTTTCACCACCCAGCGTGGTCCCAACTCTCGTTTCCTCGCCACCAAGTCCGTCACAGGGTTCCTATATTCTCGCAGTACTCACCTCAGATGGCAGGCAAGAAGATCCAGCAGGGCGTCCGCCCGAGTTCGAAGACCTCGACGACGTCAAGCCCCCACCCGAGACGCCATCGATCAAGACCGAACCGTGAAAAACAGACTTTAGCAAATCAGCACTTCCAAACGGCACCGGCCACCAAATCACCGGCGACCTCCCCTTCGCAGAGGAGCAAGCCAGGCGAACCTTTATCGAATTAGCTGAAAATCTAATGAACATGGTGGGTTGCTGTCCCTCCTGGTAGTCGTCTCGAATGAGTAGTGACCAATTTCTGGGCATGTGGTTGGGTGCCTTTTTCGTATCGTAGGTGTTGACGACTCGGGCAGGAATCGGCGCATTGTATCACTGGCACTTGGCTCACCTAGGTAGAGTTGTTTGCCAGACAACTGTCGGTGTCGGGTGCATTGTCGGTAGGTTGCGGATCCCGTTCCTAGGCTCATCTTGGCCGAACGCTTACCACCAACCTTCTTCGCACTATTGTATATATCTAGGTTTACGCAGGAAGTACTACGCCCACGTAAAAGAAGGGCTATGGGTTGCGGGTTGCGCGCTACCTCCAATATCCCAAAGTACATCTGCACACTGTCCTCGTATCATCCAGAAGTGTTTCGCCATCCGACCTGACATGCGTTCATCGATGAGTACATCGGCGATGTAGCTTCGCATCCATCTTTTATGAAACGTATGCGGGAGTATGCCGAAGAGGGTATCAAGCACTTCTACTTTATGATCCACTCACCCAATATTCTTATTTCAGTACGTAGATGGGACAAAGCGGGGTGGTCGGTCGTTTTGCAAACCACGGTTTTAGCCCAAACTGCTATGTCGCTAAGTGGCAAGTAGCCCTCCGAGCGCGTTCGGATGGGCATCATCTCTGAAAATCGTCGTATCAAAAAGGATGAGGAATCAACTTTCAACTACAACGTACTAGATCGTTACGGGTACGCTTCGTACTTTAGTTCCAAGCTAATGCCAAATGTCGAGCGACTTTTTTAAACCCTAGACACGACCCACAACCGTGTTGTTGTGGGAAACCGAACTGGAACTGGCCACGTTGATCTACTTGGCCGCATGGCGGTAGGCACGCTAGCGGGACCACTCGACGGCGCCATATGTCTGGAATCGTGCTAATGCGCGGGAGGGTAGTTAACACTTTGAGATTAGTAGTCGATCGCCCGCCTCACACTGTATGACATCGTGTCTCCCAAGACATTCACCGCCGACCCTTCTAGCTGGCCGCACGAGCCCGCACTGCTGTGAGTATCCATGATTCCAGCTCCTCTGTAGTTCTCGCTCACCATCACCGTTGGTTAGCGTGGGGTACCTCAGACCTCAGTCGTGAGGCGCTTCCCATTAACACAACGATGCTGAGCCACTCGCCCGTGAGGATGTCCAGTTCGATCTTCTCGACCATATCGTCTTACTCGGCTTCACCAGCCAAGAACCAGTCACTTCCTCCAGGGTCAACTCCCGCGATTTCTATGGCAATGCCTTGTATCACTTCAGCAAATGCTCAAATGTCTTTCAAGGATAAATTGGTCGAGAAACCTGTCTTTGCAGTCAAACTAGCCAAGTTCACATTGTTGACGAATGCGGGACCCATGAACACAACAATGGCATGTAAGTATGCGTAGCCGCCACCGATCGTACATGACCTTTCGATCTCACCATGTTCCTAGTCTTTCCGGAAATGAAGACTACGCTCAGGACCTACCATACCGTCTCGTCTTTGCAGAAGATAGACGGCAATGTTCAGGATGCACCCCGCATCAAGAATTGTCTGAAAGCACCCCTCCTTCCTTCAGAGCTTACTAGGTCGATGCCACCATCTACCCCAGAAGAGATTCTCGACAGCAGCTGTGCGTGTTCGTCCTCTTTACACTTATCTGAGTTTCACAGCGAGCCGTTCAGCGTACACGTCAACTTCCTCTGAAGAGATTGGTTAATTTGATCTTCGTTCTCGCGCATCATGCCGCTGCGAGTTCATCTCGGCAACCACTCGTAGGACAAGGTACGAGTCTTGTTGACTTGACAAGCCTCTCGCTGCCACTCATTTTGAGCCGCCACCGAACTTCCTCGATATCTTTCTCCCGATCAACATCTCCGTCGATCGAGCGAGGGCCTTTCTTTGGCTAGTATTTCATGACCTTGAGGGTCATGATCAACCAAATCCCTACGATGACGAGTACTCGCGCCAGAACCCCGGATGATTTCCATGGCTGGGACGTCTGACAGATGTCGAGTTGGCCGAAGAGAACGTCGACACTGCAGAAGAAACTGAGTGGGGAAGAACCAAGTCAGCAGAACGATTTTTTGCAGTGCCTGGTGGATCGATTCCCTTGAGAATGAAAAGAAGGCGAAAATTGTCGTCGTGTCGTCGTCGCAGAGAGGTACTATCCGAGCAGTCACTGATCTGCGAACGACTTACTGACGGGGTGCAGTGGCAGAATCAGCTCATATCGTTCCCGTCCATCAAGGCAACCTCAGGATGGTCCCCGAGGGAAGCCTTATATTCACTATTTGCCGCCTGCACGACCTGCACATTCATCACAGCATACAGGTCAATTGAACGAGTTTCATGCCCTGGTTGTCCTTCAGAAGCTCCGACAGGGAGGCCCGCTGGTAATGATTCGCGTGGACCACAACGGTAAGACCGGGACCCGGGTCTCCCCGCCACCTTCACCTCCAAACGCATCGGTCCTCAAGTCATCGGTACCTCCCCTTCGCGGGGGAGCAAGCCAGGCGGAACCCCATCGAACTAGCCGAAAACCACAACACCCTCGGTCGTTCGCGAGAGGAGCTTGACAGCATCATGGCCCAAAGACACCGGTTCCCAACTCAGACCGTAAAAGCCATCTGACCGATGAAGTTATCCTAGCCGGTGTCGACGTGGGTCCCGGCGGACTCCTCCTTTGAGGAAGGTAAGTCGGTTTGCTCTTTCTCGGCTGCGTTTTCGTTCAACTTCCATACCGTCGGGGGCCTTGGTTTCCATCTCGGCGTCATCAAGTGTACCTTTGTCGGACGTATCATCGGTACCGACATCGTCTCAGCCCTATCCTCGATTCTGAACAGCGTGGGGTCCGTCGGTGCATCTCTCATGCTATGGATTCTTGTACAGGACGTGTAAGTAGTTTCAATGCCGAACGTGGACACATGGATAAATCTAGATGGGCATTGTCTCTTCCTATCGTTTCCTTCACATCGTGAGCATGTTCAAACATGGCTTTTTGCTTCTTCTGACCCATCACAGAGGTACAAATCTCGACAGAAGAAAACCTCACATATCCATGATCCTTCTGGTCACGCACAAGTCCTGGATCACAATTCTCTCGTCATCGACGATGCGAAAAGGCTAAGTCATTCATCTTTGATCACGCGTGGTGTCGACTATTAGCGCGTCAGTCAGACTTGTTCAAGTTGAGATTCAACGGTCTACTATCGGTCACGGTCATATTGCAAACACGATAGCCCGCGCTAGCAATGGTGACGCTGCCATACGTGTATTCGATCTCGTGTTTGTTGACAGCCTATCGACGGAAGGCAATCTCGTTTTGCTATAATTTTGGTCGTTTCTTGCTCCAACGTTTAGTTACACTGGCACTCAGTCCATCGTCTTGTTTGAATAATACATAGTCATAGTGAAGCCGCGGGTCGAAGGCATAATCGATATCGTAGACGAGTCACAATCTGGGTTCGTAATATATACTTCCTACTTGGGAGTTGAAGGAAGGGAACTACGAACATGCCACGGAATTGCTCGGGCGCGCGAGGGAAGCAAATCTGCCTAAAGCATGTCCTGAACTAGTTATGATCTCGCTTGCCATGAGCTGTTCGTTCTCCATTCATTGACAACCGGACCTGGTCAATACCGTACCAAAGCGTAACTTCAACCACAAACGGACTTGTTGCTTCTCTTTGTCTCCGGCTACGTTCTACGCACAGCAACTACAAAAAACACGAAAAGAAAACTACGAGTGTAACTGATGGATCCCGTTCAAGAACGATCACGATGCCGACAGCATGGCGGAAAATGCGGCATACGACGACCCAGATATTGTGCCGACACCGAGTAACTTGCGACCTGCCGGTGCGCCTGATGGATACCACTTCACCAACTGCCCCGGGCAACCACCTATTCCACCCAGGTATCTACGGTGCGTTACTCTTGCGCGCCGCCACCCTCGCCACTCACCCGCCACCCACAGACCAAGTCGTCGGATATCAACCTGGAACCCGAATAACTATTACCAGCGTGGTACGTCCCCGTAACCACCGCATTTCGTTTTGCGCGCTGAAAAAGAGCTACTGTGTTTCAGATGTCGTGTGGGCAGAGTCCAAGCAAATCGGGCTCATTGACTCTATCCTCCGCAACTTTTTTGTGCCACCAATCATTTTCGGTATGTCGGTACTCTCGCTCCGTTTCTCTTGGCTAAGTTGTCACCGCCAGTGGCATACCAGCACGAAGACGGGTCTGAGACCAAGACGTACATCGACGGCAAAACAGAGGCTTACTACTTCCATTCATCGGTGCATTTCGTCCTTTCTCGAGCCTCAGTCATCCTCGGGAGACACTGGCAAGCCCTCGACCTTCGCCCGTCAGGGCACCCGCATCGATCAACGTCGTTGAACAACGTCGCAAACTATCTCCACTCGTTACAAGCAGCTTGGAGACATGACGGACCTCAATGAGGCCATCATCCCCGCGAGACAAACCCTCGACCTTCGCCCGTCAGGGCACCCGCATTGATCAACGTCGTTGGGCAATGTTGCATCCTATCTCTCCATTCGCTACAATCAGCTTGGAGACATGACGGACCTCAATGAGGCCATCATCTTCGCGAGACAAACCCTCGAACTTTGCCCGTCAGGTCACCCCCATCGATCAATGTCGTTGAACAACGTCGCAAACAATCTCTGCACCCGTTACAAGCAGCTTGGAGACATGATGGACCTCAATGAGGCCATCATCCTCACGAGACAAGCCCGGGCCCTCGACCTTCGACCACCAGGGCGGAACGACCAACGTCTTTGGGAAGTGTAGCACTCTATCTCTGCACTCGTTACGACCAGCTTGGAGACATGACGGACCTCAACGAGGCCATCATCCTCGGCAGACAAGCCCTCGACCTTCGACCACCAGGGCGGAACGACCAACGTCTTTGGGAAGTGTAGCACTCTATCTCTGCACTCCTTACAACCAGCTTGGAGACATGACAGACCTCAATGATGCCATCATCCTTGGGAGACAAGCCCTCGACCTTCGCCCGTCAGGGCACCCGGAACGATCAACGTCGTTAGACAATATGGCAAGATATCTCTCCGTTCGTTACTACCAGCTTGGAGACATGACGGACCTCAATGAGGCCATCATCCTTGGGAGACAAGCCCTCGACCTTTGCCCGTCTGGGCACCCGGAACGATCAACGTCGTTAGACAATATGGCAAGATATCTCTCCATTCGTTACTACCAGCTTGGAGACATGACGGACCTCAATGAGGCCATCATCCTTGGGAGACAAGCCCTCGACCTTTGCCCGTCCGGGCACCCGCATCGATCAAGGTCGTTACGTAGATCTGCACATTGTCTCCGTGTTCGCTTCACCCAATCGAACGACTTGAAGGACAGAGAGGATCTATTCAGTCTCTACACCGAATTGTCAAATATCTCACAAACACTCTCACCAGTTGATCTCTCTGCTTCCAAACAATGGATCACGGAAGCTGAGAATTTCCGCTATCCCACAGTCCTTCTCGCATACGAAACATCTCTTCGACCACTCGTTCAACATCTCGCCATTTTACCATCCCTACCCAGTCGTCTACAGAGTTTCAAAGACCTCGCTTCATCCCTAGCAATCGACGCCTTTTCTGCTTGTCTCCGTGCTCACCGTGCCAAAAAAGCGGTTGAGCTCCTCGAGCAAGATCGCGGTGTATTCTGGACCCAGCTTGCACGTCTCCATTCCCCTCTTGAAGATGTCATCGCCTCGGGCCAGGAAGGACAGTCCCTTGCGAACGACTTTACTCGACTCTCACTGGTCTTCCCGTGGCACCTATTCGAAGTTAGGTTCATGAACGGATTGGTTTGTCTCTTCCTTTTGTACACATTCGTACCTCAACCGTTCGTTTATGGTCCTCTAGATGCCCCCGTGAGTCTCGTCGGTTCTTTGATCGCGAGCGTCACTCGTATACAAGAATACAAGCACGAAACACTGGTACAAATTTAAATATCTCAGAACCGCCAGTCTTATTCTCGGCCAACCATATGGGTGAATTCACGAACATTGCATCCGCGCATACTATCGATGACGTCGCCAACCTCTCTAGTGACGACGATACAAGCGACGCCATTCGTCCTAGCCAGACAATCATCGCGATCTGTGATAATGGCAACGCCGGTTCGTGGTGTGGCGCGGATGACTCGGACGTTCGTCTCGAGGAGACACTCAACGACGCCAGTCTGGAGTCAAACGAACACAGACGAGGACTCGTTTTACAGCATGGAATCGGCCAATCAGGACGCGCACCCTATCCAACTTGTCCCTGTTGCTCACTTTCTGCTTCGAGGCGAGCGTTTTTGTTTTCCTCCACACGTACACAAACATCTCCAGAAGCGCAAATCCTACTTGGTGTATCCCGGTTGGCCAAGCGACGATTGTAATAATTATACGACATGTTCGTCGTTTCACTGTAGTGCTGATTACTTGCTATTTTAGTGGCTGATTTCGAAGCGTTTGTCCAATCTGTTGATGTGCCGGAGGAACATCAACTGGGAGCCGGGCACTGGCAGGCCAAATTGCTCGGTGTGGTCTTGCTCGACTCAGCTTTGCATCCAGGACTTTTCTTTGTATTGCTCTTTCTATCCTGTCTTCCCCGAAAAGGTCTCTTATTGCGAAACGCGTAAACGTCGATCCGGTTTTCAATCTCATTGATTCGAAGAGAAGAATCCAACAACAGTTTTGAGTTTTCTGTACAGTACCCGTGATCGTGTTGGCGGTGTATGTGCTAATCTTCATAAGCTCGGACATTGTGCATAGAATTGTTCTGGAACACAAGCTGCTCGTGTTTCATGTACTTGATGTATAAGCATTCCTGGACCGGTTATCAAACTTTTGGGTCAGTCTTATACTGTACAAGCGGCCCCTTCGGACGTTGCGAAAGTGAGGAAGTGGGACGGTATGGATAGCATGGAACAAACGAGTAATTTATTTAACGGGTAGTTACGTATTCAGAAAATCAAAGTAACCTCTGACGGGGGAATTCAATTCTCCTCGGCCGCAACGCTCAGCTTTTCCTCCCGGGCGCCCGATGCGCAACCGAGAACTGCTGTCGAAGAAGGGGCTATGACATCCGTAGGATCTGGATCGGTGGCAGGGAAATCGACAGCCGGTATCTCTCCTACCACGTCTTTGATGTGTACTCTCACGGCATTTTTATCCGCCCCACGTCACGCGTCACGCGTCACGTCTCGTTCCTGTTTTGCAACCACCGGCCCAGGATGGTCCACCCGGGCCGCGCTCGCGTTTGCGCCCATTCGCAGGACCGAAACCAAGGCGAAACAGCCCGCCATGAGGTTGCCCCCGATGGCGCTGGCACTACCGACGCCTGCTCAAGCGAATGCGAGCATCTCCGCCACCGCCGTCGTGTTTGCGCCACCTGAACTAGTCACGCCCGCGAGTGACCAAGCGGGAGCCAAGGATGACCACCGGGTGGAAGAAGAAGGAAGATTGGGGCAAGAATGTGAAGCCTTCGTCGATGCATCCTCGACGAGGACGTCAACGGCTTCGAATCCCAGAAAAGACGCAAGGGACAGGGTGGAGGCGGGAGCGGGGGCGGTGCGATGGAGAAAAGGGTGAGTACGGAAGTGAGAGACGGTCCAAATCCATCTGATTGGTCCCGGTCATATCTAGAGTAAAAAAAACTTGCAGTTCGTTGCCACTTGGGATCCCATGGAACAGTACGACCCGTTATAACCAAACGATTGCAGCGAATGTAATGTGACCGCATTGAGCGTGCAATGGAGCTCGCTGCTGAGAGGAAGCATGTGCGTAATGCCAGAGATCAGGGCAGCGGCCAAACTGATTACTCTTTCGCTCGCCCTCACACCCACGACCCCGTCCTCTGCGGTAATGGGTCGACTTGATCACAGCTCTGTACTCTTTCCCACCACAAATCATCTCTCACGGAGATCGACGTGAGGCCCACTTTTCAGCGTAGCGGACAGTTCCTGTCTCCCTTCCTCATGGAGTCCAGCAGGAACAGCGGCCTTCTTGGATCTATGGATGTCCGTCAAATGGACTGCTCATGAACAGCACCAGTTTGATCTCTTCTGTCGCATACGAATTCCGACTCGGATTGATCGGCAACGGAAGGAGCACGACGGCTATTGCTTATTTGTCTTCGATGTTCGAGATACGTGTATGTACCTCGTGCTCGTTTGTTAAGGCAATCAGCCCGTTGATCCTTCGTGAAGGACGCCTAGGGCTATTGTTGGTTAGGCTCATACACGGTTCACGCGAACGTTGTCCGCTACGATATCGATCATCCATTCAGTGATGGGCCGTTCCTTGTCTCCCGGCGTCTCCCGGCATCCCGGCATCCCTTCTAAACGTTCTCATCCCCATTTCTCACTATCAGCATGGTTCATTGAAGCCGCCGCCGCCACCCCGACGTCATATTTCCTCACTCGTTTCGTCATCAATCCCAATATACAACACTGTTATACGGGGAGAGGGGGAGGGACCGCTCTTGCGCCACGCCGATCTCACTGTACCAACCCTCTGCGCGTGTTGTTGTGTCAACTATGATCTCGTACGTCGTAACGTCTGATCGCATCTCCGGTAGCAGCCATCACTGACATCTTGCTTGAAGGACAATGACGAAATTATAGACGCGTTCAAGAGCTCTCTCGAGTTTCACTGACCACAGGTGTCGCAAGACATGGTCATCTTCGACGCCCTCTATGACGCACACGGTCCAGACAGTTGGGAGAAAGAGGAGGAATTTAGAAAGGTGGAGGAGCCTAGAGGCTCGAACAAGCTGTTTGGAGAGACCGAAAGGTGAGCGATAGTGCCTCCATCTGCCGGCATTGTATGACATAGTGGTACAGCCGGGGGCGAAGGCGAAGTATCTACATCCGGCCATCTCGCAGATAAAACTAGTCCAGTACGCTGGAAACATAGTCCCTCGCCTCTACCTCATGATTACCGTCGGGTCCGTGTAAATGTCTATCCCTGACGCGCCCGTCAAGGAAATCATGATGGAAAACGAGCAGAGGCGTCCCATACCTGGGCTTTTTCTACGACACCATCACAGCGGTCTGACCAGGGACCACCTGCCCGTCGGGACCGATTCCGGGTGAGCCCTCGCCGTGTTGTGTCATCCGTTTGCTGACCCAGCCCAGTCCCCAAGGGTCCCTCCAAGACTCGATCACGTTCGTGCTCACGAATTTCATAGAGATGAACAAGCTCTGGCTCCGTCTCCAGCACCAAGTCACTCACACGGCCTCGAGACATACGAGATGGAACGTCGCGAACCCCGCATGCTTGTCGGGACCAAGCTTGTCCCTCTGTCAGCTCGACGGCGTCGATCTGGAGATCTACCGGAACTTGAGCACAAGGCTCCGGAGCAAGTCATCATCCAGGTGAGTGCTCACGTGTTTATTATCCTGAAATTGATTAACGACCCTGTAGGAGTCTCGGTCAATGTTGTTGAACAATGTCGTACTCTATCTCTCCACTCGTTACAACCGGCTTGGAGATATGACGGATCTCAATGAGGCCACTCGGCAGACAAGCCCTCAGCCTTTTCTCGTCAGGGCACCGGCGTCGATCAACTTCGTTGGCAGGTGTCGCAACCTATCTCTGCATTCGTTACGACTGGCTTGGAGTCGGCAGACAAGGCCTCGACCTTTTCCCGTCAGAGCTCCCGGATTGATCAATGTCTTTGAACAATCTCGCAGGTCACCTCTCCAATCGTTACAACCAGCTTGGAGATATGACGGACCTCAATCATCCTCGGAAGACAAGGCCTTGACCTTCGCCCGTCAAGGCACCCGGATCGATTGACGTCGTTGAACAATGTCGCAGGCTATCTCTCCACTCCGAGTCGTTACGACCGGCTTGGGGATATGACGGACCTCCATAGGGCCACCATCCTCGGCAGACAAGCCCTAGCTAGACCTTTGCCCGTCAGGGCACCCGCATCGATCAACGTCATCGGACAATGTCACAAGCTATCTCTTCTCTCGTTACAACCGGCGAAGACACTTGGGCACCCGATGTCGCCGCGGATCGTATATCGTCCCGTCCCCATCGTGCGTATTCGTCGTACTGCTCGTCGCGTTCGTCGTGGTCGATTCGCTCCCGCTTCGCCCAGATGGATCGCGCCTCCGCCCTCCCACTCCATTCGAAGTGAATCCAGCCCGACTCCCCCAATCCTCCGACAACATACCACCAAACAACCCCTTATCCTCGCTGTTCCCATCCTCATCCCCACTTTCCCCCTCCCCCTCACTCTCCTCAAATGCAGCATGCCCCACCAACCTCGACGCATTGACCCCATACACGCCCCCAGGCTCCGCCGCATACTCGATCCACACCGCATGCCCAAAGTCAACCGCAACCAGCGGCCGCGGTCGGTCCCCAGCCTCCTCATCATCCTTGTTCTCACTCGCCCCGTCCAGAACACACACCACCTCGAACGGCGTAGAGACGTACCACAGGTGAAGCATCTCGTCGTCGCCCTTGGAAACATGACGGACCTCAATCAGGCCGACATTCTCGGCAGACAAGCCCTAGACCTTTGCCCTTCAGGGCACCCGCATTGATCACTGGTGTCATCGGACAATGGCGCAAGCTATCTCTCCTCTCGTTTAAAACCTGCTCGGAAACATGACGGACCTCAATCAGGCCGTCATCCTTGGGAGACAAGCCCTCGACCTTTTCCCGACAGGGCACCCGGATCGACCAATGTCGTTGAGCAATGTCGCAACCTATCTATGCGATCGCTACAAGTGGCTTGGAGAAATGATGGACCTCAATGAGGCCATCATTCTCGCGAGACATGCCCTCGACATTTGCCTACCTAACCATCCTGACCGACCATTGTCATTAAGTAAACTTGCATATTGTCTCTGTGTTCTCTTCACCCAGTCGAACGAGCTGAAGGACAAAGAGGATTTATTCAGTCTCTACACCGAGTTATCAAATATCTCACAAACACTCACCAGTCGATCTCTCTGCAGCCAAGCAATGGATCACGGCAGCTGAAGATTTCCGCCATTCCACAGTCCTTCTCGCTTACGAAACATCTCTTCGACTACTGGTTCAACATCTCACTATTTTACCATCCCTACCCAATCGTCTCCAGAGTTTCAAAGACCTTGCTTCATTTCTAGCAATCGATGCTTTTTCCGCTTGTCTGCGCGATCACCGTGCAAAACAATGGAACAAGGTCGTGGTGTATTCTGGACTCAAATTGCTCGTCTCCGTCCCCCGCTCAAAGCATCGCGCCGGGCCAGGAAGGACAGTCTCTTGCAGACTAGTTTACTCGACTCTCATCAGGAATACACGATACAATCCATTCACAACATCAGGAAAATTTCTAAGTGCTGATATACATAGCTGAATATGATCAACTATTTACCAGTCTGATATATCCAGATCAATATATATCTGGCAATATCATTTTCAGATCATAAATTCATATAACAGATAATATGCTATAGCTCATGGCAGACATTTCATCACTAGATCAGGTATTATCCTCTGATATCATTGTGTTCCATCATTGCTCTTTCAATATAATCACATTGCCACCAAGCTTATACATTATCATTTGAATATCACCATGACATCACTGGATCAGACATTATTATTTGGACATCATTATTTCCTAACCAAGGTCAGTTATTATCCTTTGATATCATTATGTTCCATTATTGCCCTTTCAATATAATTGCATTGCCACCAAGCTTATACATTATCATTTGAATATCACCATGGCATCACTGGATCAGACATTATTATTTGCACATCATTATCTCATCACTAGATCAGGTATTATCCTTTGATATCATTATGTTCCATCATTTCCCTTTCAATATAATTGCATTGCCACCAAGCTTATACATTATCATTTGATTATCACCATGATATCACTAGATCAGACATTACTATTGGCACATCATTATTTCCCAACTAAGGTCAGAGATTTTCCTTTGATATCATTATGTTCCATCATTACCCTTTCAATATCATCATTTTGCCACCAAACTTATAAACCCTGTGAATATCATCACTTTACTACCTGGCTCACATATTATCATTTGAATGTCACCATGATATCATTGGATTAGACATGATCCTTTGCACATCACCATTTTACCACTAGCTCATATATCATTATTTGAGTGTCATGATGAATCAGATGATATTACCTAGCTCACATATTACCATTTGAATGCACATCACCAAAGGCTATATGCTAATACCATGCATTTATTTACTTATCAATGATAGGAGACTCATAACAATGACCTCAGTTATTCAATGCCATACTTGGCCTACTCAAAGTATGAGAACATATAACTTGGATAGTAGTCGAAGTGCAGTAGCCTTCCCGTCCTTTACATTGGGCTATATCTTAGAAGTACAGGTCAGTACTGCTATGGTTCGCCATGCACTATGATGTGGCTGTACATGTCTGACATCATCAATCTTTTTGACAGTTCCGTGATAGTCAAGTCAAATCCATAGCCAGTGTACTACTAGGCTAGTGGTAGGACAATCCACAGTTAGTTTCACAGTAGCCGGTGTTACCTTGAGTAGCTATCATCAGGAAAATGGGGTGGTGCAGATATAACCAGATAGATTAGCTCATATGTAGTAGCATTGATATTATATTGTATAGGTTTATATGTCATTATAATGAGATTATAAGGAGGGGAGGAAATTATAACTCCATACAATGAAGATACTAAAAAGCCAAGTTGACCATCTGTGAGATGAAAACATGACAATGCTATATAGTCCCTGGGGGACATTTTATAAGCTTGTCAAGTGAGTACCAGTGTGGAAAAATGCCTATAGTTGAATATTACTCTGGTTTCTACTGGTGATTAATTACAATTGTTCAATCATTATGCTATGAAAATGGTATGAAAATGGAGAGATGTAGATATAACCAGATAGATTAGCTCATATGTAACAATGTTGATGTTGTCTTATAAGGGTTTATCTATCATTTTAATTCAAGTATAATTGAGGGGAGGAAATTATAATCTAATACAAGAAAGATACTACAAAACCAAGTTGACCATCTGTGAGATGAAAAAATGGCAATGCTATATAGTCTCTGGGAGACATTTTATAAGCTTGTCAAGTGAGTACCAGTGTGGAAAAATGCCTATAGTTGAATATTACTCTGGTTTCTACTGGTGATTAATTACAATTGTTCAATCATTATGCTATGAAAATGGTATGAAAATGGAGAGATGTAGATATAACCAGATAGATTAGCTCATATTTAATAATGTTGATGTTATCTTATAATGGTTTATCTATCATTATAATTAAGGTATGATGAAGGCAGACAATTATACTCTACATCCTGAACATAGGGTGGTGTAGATATAATCTGATAAAGGTTTGTCTATCATTGTAATCAAAGTGTAGGAAGGGGAGATGATGACCACCTAAAATATGAAAGATATGAACAAGATACTTTAAGATAAAATATGGCAATGCTATATAATTTCAAGCAATCATTTTGCAACATTGCCAGGTTATCACCAATGTGGCAAAATTCTATACTTGATTACAATTACACAATCTTATGCCATAAAATGTTGCTTGCCCCAGGTCACAACCCATCTTGCATGCATCTACTGCAGGGCCCGGATCATGCTGGGCTATCAAAATTTCCTCAGAAATGTGTTTGGGAACACTTTATTGACTATACCGACGGCAAGTGCTATGGCATCTACAAATACAACTTGAATATCATGATTGTATTGTGACTCGGACTCATTCTATGATGGTCACAGTGACCATCATACTAGTGAGAGACTCAGAGAATCTAACCACTACCCACCTGCTTCTCCTCAATATCCTTGATATGGTTGACAGTTGCCGAGCTTATCATATGTCATCTCTTCCTTTGCCTCTTGGCACCCGGACCATCTATGCTGACTTCACCTGTTGCGGCATTTGCGACGACAGCCAGCGAGAGTTAATGAATGTGGGATACCACCACAGCGACTCGGAGTCACATGCGGGTGCACATGAAGTCGAGTCGCTCCATTCGATGCTCCACGGAAGCACAGACGCTGGGTGAGACAACGTCGTCCAGGCCGCGGAAGCGTCGGCTCCAAAAGATCCAGGCGGGGCAGTTGTTGTTGTTGCTGCATCAACATGTGC
>JBBPOK010000667.1:0-15844 GCA_038091415.1 Leccinum variicolor | reverse complement strand
CGCCGCTCGGCAGTGGTGCGATTGGTCTCGGGAACGGAAGCACGACGCCCATCACTTCTGGGCCTCTGACGAACCCACACTCGCTCTCTGTCGACGAGATACCCTCTCCGTTCCCATTCCCGCTCACCGCAGTTACCCTAACTAACGGCCACGCCGCATCGGGCGCCAGTGGTGGCCTAACCAATGGGAACCGAAGACGCAACAAGGGCGGGGGAACCCACCAAGGCATGATCGGCGTTGGAGGGTTAGGAAAGAGTATCGCATTCTTGACGTCGTGCAAGGACACCGAGATCGAGGCTGATTTGATCGAGATAAGGCGGGGCACGAAGAGACGCAGGGCAGCGGCCGGCTCGTCCGCAAAAGTATCATAAGCTTGTATTATCTTATCTATCGGGATCGGATCTGGCAGCTCTAATAACTATGATTGGCACCAACCGCACCTTTCCCCCGCTGTACGAGCCCACTGGTGACGTGGACTCGCATTTTTCCACGTCCTCGAGAGGCTCAAGTCACTAATGACAGAACACCAGGCCTGACACACGTCGATGTTCGTCTCTAACGCAGATCCAAACAAACGGGCTAGATCAACTTCAATGTAATGAATCTTCGGTTGATCTTGGCTCACCAACTTCCTCAGGTTCCAAATACGGAGAGGTACGTCCAGATCGGTTCCGTATCGCCCTGTCGTCCACATTCAGATTGCCCAGCATCTCTGACTACATGTATGATGTACTGCATGGCGGTGCTGGCTATGTATACATCTTGTTCCCTGCTCGGATGACACCATCATTCGATTTGTTCCTAACCCTGATGGCCGTGAATATTGTTACAGTTGGCTTCTCATTATAAAGGTGGACGTTTCACTGCCAGTCCTTTCCACTCATCTACAATGCGACTCATTACGAATCATTTACGATCATATTGGCAGTCACCAGCAGAACTGGCTATATCATCGGGAAAGTTCTGATATATGTTTACCCTGATGTTTCAGCGTAGGTACTTTCATACGACTGTTTTTGATCATCATCATGTCGAGGCAACGATATGTGGGAGAAGTACTATAGTGGGGTTTCCCGAGATCGCGACCTCTGGGATCCCGATTTATTCTCATCTTCCAAGGACCAGTGGAAGCCATTTCAGTTCGACTTATTCAGATGGAGCCATCGTCAAAGGTGATCGATATAACCATCGCTGGATTCTGAGGCCAAGGTAGGCAGACCCTCTGCAGACCTTTGGTTCTGCAATATCGTGCACTTCGTTCCAGGTGAATGACGCTTCCCAGACTCCAAAAAGAAGTCGATAATCCCTCCATTCACCGAAACTGCCAGTGTGTCTCGTTTGTGGCCTTTTTTTTGAGTCAATTAGTGTCCTATTGCGAGCACTCTATGGAGGCAATGTCCCTAAGCTGGGGGCCCCTACAACTCCACTTGTGCGAATGCCCCGAGGTGGGCATGACCCACTCGGTCCACCGTTCCTGCCGGCCGTTTTAGACGCCACAAGCCTCTGCCGCAGTGCTATTCTGATACGTAATGAAGGATGGGGGTTCGGTGCGGTGATGTTGAAGTACAGGTAGTTTGTGGCCTTGCATATAGTTGCCTCACATCTATTTGCTATCTTTTCGCATACATTTGGACTAGTATCGAACGTGCGGTTGTGCGAGCATTAACCTCATTTGTAGCGCATAGCGCACAACGTCGGCGGAATCTTCAAATGCGCATTATGCACCATCTACATTGCGAATTACAACATCGAAATTCCTACCAACGATCACAAAAAGTCAAAGAAAAGCACGATACATCCAGAGCATTCGAGAAATCGACCTTCACCGCAACCCCTCCGCCACCAACTCCAATATCTCCTTTGTACTCTTGCCCACATACTTGTCGTCCTTGGCCACCGACTGCCACACCGGCCCGTGGTGTGGTTCAGCGGCGATACATTGTTTCACAACCTCCTCGACGTGCTCCTAAAAAAAAGAAGCGCCGAATGGTCAACACGCCACAATCCACGGAAACGCAAAATGTCACCCACCGCCATCCCATGCTGCCTCTCAAACTTGACCCACCAGGCCCAATGATCCCCTTGATCCCTATCTTGCTCCGTCCCCACCGACCTCGAAAACCACTGCCTCGCCTTTTCCACCTTGCGCTCTGCCCAAAACAACCTCGCCACCGTACACGTCACGATCGCATTGTCCTTGGATTTCTTCAGCGCGTCCACCGACCGCGACTTGCGCGTAGGCCGCGGCTCGGACCAGATCGCCATCGACCACAGCATCCCAGACGTCGGACACTCTTGCAGACCGCGAGAGAGCATTGCCTTGGCTTGCGCGGCGCCGCCCGAACGCTCTTCAACGCCGATCGATTCGGCCCATAGGATCTCGTTGGCGGGGTTCACCAGCCGGCCTTTTTCGAGGATCGCTCGCGCTTTGATACTCTTCCCGTCAAGTTCCTCGAGCTTCGCAGCCAGAACCCAAAGTGTGACTTCCTTGGGACACGCCTTCATCCCTGCTGCATAAGATGCACGGGCCGCGGGGTAACTCTTTTGCAGTTGGTGAATTTGTCCTTGGATCATGTATAGCTTTGCAAACTTGGGGAACTTGGACAGCGCAGCCGAAATAGTCTCGAGGGCAACATCATAGTGACCTTGTTGTCTTTCGAACACGGCAGACTTCATCCATATCTGTCAAAGGGTTGAGCCTTTGTCAAAGAAAACAAATTGCAGAGATTTGCTTACTCGTTCGGTATCGGCGACCGTTCGTGCACGAATGAGTAGTTCTCTCGCGACGCCTAATTCGCCATTCTCTGCCTCTAGCTTGACTGCAGCAAGCCAAATCTGTTCGCTTTCGGGATTGGCAATGAAGGCTCTCTCAAGAACTTCACGGGCAGCAGACACATCCCCAGCTAACCACTTCTCCTTTGCAGACATTAGCCACAACACCTCTGCTTGCGGGCAATAATGCACGGCCTGCGTCAACACAGCATCGAGTGATTCGCTGAGAACTCACCGTCAGCACGAGACCGAGGAAGAAAGAGAAGATTCTCGATACGTACCGACTTCCATGCGCCTTTTCGAGATCTGCTGCCTTGCGCCACAAGTTGCGTTTATCAGGAAATACCTTTAGCGCGTACGCCAAAATCGCTCTGGACGTGCCAAACATCCCTCTCGCTTCCGCGCTCTCCGCATCTGCGACCCACGTGTCCAACCGGTCCTCCTCTTCCACCTCCATGGCCACCGTCGCCTTGATGATCGCCTCGCACGTCCTGGGGGAACCCTCCGCCTCGCACCGCTCCGCCTCCTTCAACCATTGCTCCCGCGTCAAGAGTACTTGATGCCGCCGTAATTCACGTACACCAGCTTCAATCGTCTTGTCGACAACGTCAAGTTCCTTGTTTCGTGCCTCCACGGGCTTGTCAGGATCTGCAGTTGCTTCTTGTTCTAGTAGACGACCAGCAGCTATCCAGATTTCGTGTGATGTCGGAACGGACTTGCGAGCCTTGTTCAGGACCGCTTTCGCACGTTCCGGTGTTTCAAGACGCGCGAGGGCTAACCAGAGCTCCACGGAAAGAGGGATGACTTCGACGGCGCGGGAGAGAAGGATACGAGCATCGGATGCAGACGTTTCTAGGTTTACAGTCTCTTTCCATAGTCGTACAGAGTTTGGAATATTTTCAAGTGCTACAACAAGAATTAGGGATAGAAGGACAAAAAGAACAAAAAGAACATACCTTTACGAAGCACTCTTTTCTTCGCTTTCACGTCTTGCTCCAAATCGGCTGCCGCAAGCCATATTTTGACGCTTTGCCCGACATGTTGGACAGCGTTGGCTAGGATGACTTTGGCATCGTCGTGATTCTGAAGCGAGGATTAGCGCCAGATATCTTTTTGCTTCGTATAATCAATACGTACGTGCAACCGCGCTGCTTCGAGCCAAACGTCTTCGCTCGTCGGACACTGCTCACATCCTGCTTTGATGAGCTTGCGTGCGGCAACCATTCGACCGGCATGCTCCTCCAGACATGCGGCAGCAATCCAACCAGGCGCGTGCTTCGGATTGGATTTCACCAACGAATCAAATAGCATTCGCGCGCGCTTAATGTCCCCAATCTCTGCATCGGATTTGATCACCACGCTCTCCAATGATGTCAAGTAGCCCTTGGGGTCTACTGAGGTGGCCAGGCCCGAGCTGGTCGACGTGCCTGAGATCTGGCATGCATCAAATGATGGGATGACGCATTAACTCATCGGCGAGAGTGCTTACCTGGTCAAGCTTGAGAGACAGGATCTTATCTCGCGCCTGACCAATCTCCACAAAGTTGGTCATAGCACCAGAATCCAACGGGGTTTCGAAACCACCCGCCTAGGTGGTGTGAGTACGTCGCTTGAGTAAGATGTAACAATAACATTACCTGTTGCTGTCTCGAGTCCAAGGAACTCTCGTACTCCCCTTTTGATCTGTCACCCACGATGACGCTGTCGGGGACAACAAAGGACCGTTCATCCTTTCGACGTTTCTTCCGTGTAAGGTTACCTACTTCAGGTATGTTTTCCCATTCCTGATCGCTGACGGCAGCCAAGCCGCGTTTTAAATCTGAAAATTGTTGCTGGATTTTCGGTCGTTCTGCTCGATGCTGCACCAGCTCTGCAATTTCGCGTGCCTCCCTGATTGCGAGTTGGAAAGACAGGATGTACGAAAAGCGTGCACGCACCTGCGCGTCCGCCTCCTCGCGTCCATATTCCGGTCGACCGAGTCGTATATCCTGTCAGCCTCCTCGTCGTCCTGTTCGTACGTCGTGCCCGCAAAGAGGCCGTATTCGTTGTCTGGATCCTGGAATTGCTCTGCATCGATCTCGGGTTCCTCGCCCCGTCTGGTCTGCGCCTCCCTGTGCGGTCTGTTGAATTCAAAGAATACACTCGGTCATTGAAACGTACGCTACGGCTTCAGCAGATGGACCTTCTCTGGCGGGACCGATATCTGAGCGAGTCGTGAAACCAGAAGCTCTGGAGATTGCGTCATACAAACAACCAACTTGAAAGTAAAAGGACTTACCCACGACCTAGACCTGCAACGTACGACGCCGGTGCAGGCATCGAGAGGAACGCCAACTTGTTCTTCTTGTCGGTTGCCATCGTTGGTTGGTGTGACCGCGGACGGGTAGTACAGTCTAAGTAGTACTTGACAGCCCGAATTTAGCACCCGTGGAAAATGATTACGTAATAATATAACTCACTGTCCTCCGCTCGAGTCACCTCGTTAACTTCGTGTCTTGATCAAGTTTCGTTAGTCTTTTATCAGTGATGGGAGTTTAATACGACCAAAGGTAGTCGTCGTTCTTTAGTATTTGAGCTTACAACGGCGTACAAACGATCCCGATCACTCCTACTCATCGACTCTGTCAAGGAGCACATCAAACGTCTACACAATAAGGCACACATTGCGTCTCTCCTTTCGAACCGTGCTGGCTGACACCGTCGTTGCCAATTCAAGGCTCAATACTAGTTCTCGGAAGCCCAGTCCCCGACTCCAGGGAGCAAAGACGACTGCATCACACAAGTTCAATCCGATGAACACGTGCATACATATAATGAAAAACTTGGTAGGAAATACTATGTGTGCAATGCTAATATTGTACTGTGCAGATAACTGATGGGCGGAATAGACCACAGCTTTTACCCTTTTTCATACTTTGCAACTAACGTGCGAGCTTTTCAGGGTTAATATTCTCGTGTCGCGGCTTGATTCAAAAGAAAGAGCGTGTAGGTCAAACCGAAGTCAGAATCGGGATGCACGAGGGAGGTCCATTCCACGTTGACACCGTCCAGGCCCAGAGTCTCTGAGACCCCACGAAGATGGCGCTTCAAACCGGAAGACAGCGAGCATCGAAACAACCAAGATCCAGACTCCACAGCGATACATCCGCGACGTACTCCCGACGCTGGCAGTTGTAAGATCAACAAATCATATGGCATAAATCCGAAGACGAAGCAGCACGCGAGACGCGTACCAGACAAGTCGACAAATCCACATGCAAACGAAAGTTGGTCGGCCAATCGAGTTTTCTCGCATCGAAACCGCTTGGGTTTGAACTTTTCTGATTTGCTTGTAACGGTCGGTACATTTGTGCAATCAAACAACAATCACATCACATGATCATGTCTTAGATTTTCGTGCATGTAAGCCATTTTTCAGGGTACAGTACCTGAATGTTTGAAGGGTCCTGAGACTCCACTTCGTGGGAGTCGGGGATGGCCGTGACTGATCAACTCCCGACCCTACATCATGAAACGTGTCGAAGACGTACTCGGACAAGGTTGGGAATTATATGCAGAGGGTCAAAAGCTGCAGTCCGAATCAACCGCGTTCCGCAAGAAGCTCGACACCTGACCGGTCTTTGACACGTGTATGATATCAACCGACGAGACATGTCAGTGAACGGACGTCTGTTCGACTCGGAGATCGTCCAGACGGGTTCTAGCTCGCGGTTAACGTTGATCCGCAGATGATCACACTATCCAGGGAGGTCTGGAACCTGCTGTGGTTGGACTTTCAGGTGCCTATTATCACGAACACGGACAAGGACATCAAGAGCGGGTGTATCCGAACACCGTGTCGTTGATGGAAATGATACAGACGTATGGGCAGACGTTGGGTCTGGTAGAGCATAATCGGGGAATCGAGTGGCTCGTCACCGAGTATCGGAACGAGGCGCAGAGGATGGTGGCCGAAGGTGTGGTTTGGTTTTCTGCTTGCCTCCGTTCCGCTCCTGACCCGACCGGCTTTTATAATGGTAATTTTTTCTAGGTATGAGCAGCCGCTGGGAATCGTGAACCCTCACAAACGTGCCCCTGCATTTAGTGTCGCTCGGCTGACCGCCATCACAAGCAAATCACCGATGCCAGTCGGATAATCACATCAGTTTGACCATCCCCGATCGGCGACCGGAAATATTGTCACTTCCAGTGTTATCTTCTCATTATTAAGGTCTGTAGGTGGATGTTTCACCGCCAGTCCTTTCCACTCCTCTACAATGCGATTCATCACAATAATCATTTTTGCAGTCGCCGGCAGACTGGTTCCTCTGGCCACTGCGAAACCTATACCAAACTGGAAGGCGGGTGGCATCGCCATACCGCTCACCAGACACTCTTCCATTCTGAACTCCAACAACTCGGAAGGCATTGATCTAGACACAATCAGCTCTCATGGAATATCTGCCCGGGAGTACGTGGAACATTGAACCATTCCATCTGGTCTGCTCAGGCCTTTTTCAGAAAGATCCTTACTGGCCTAGACAATTATGGGATAAACACGGGAACAACACATCCTTTCGCTGTGAAACGGAGCGAGTCTGTGCTCGGAACGCCTGGCGCTAGCCTCCCGCTGCTGCATGGTGAAGGTGCCCTTTTTTGGATTGGCGAGATTTCGGTTGGCACTCCTGCCAAGACCTTGAAGGGTAGATTTTCCTTGTATCATTCTGACGTATGTTTACCCTGATCTACATCACAGTCATCATAGACACTGGTTCAGCGTAAATACTTTCTTTTTGCTCATTCAGCTGTATTTGTTCAAGTTACTGGCAACACAGCGATACGTGGGTGCTGCAGACAGGCTGTACTGGGATTTCTCCAGACTCGGATCGCGACCTCTGGGACCCCAAATCATCCGCATCTGCCAGGAACGAGGGTCTGCCATTTCAATTCGATTATATGGATGGATGCATCATCAATGGTGATCGATATACTGATAATGTGACCATCGCTGGATTAACTGTATGTTTTGTAACACTTATGAGCATGATTAATGATTGGATTCTAACACCAAGTTAGGCAAACCCTCAGGCCTTTGGTTCTGCAACATCGTACACTTCTTCCCGGCCCGGGTTACAGAACAATGGATATGCAGACGGTTTATTAGGATTGGCCTTCGCTTCCGTCTCACAGTTTCGTGCTCCTCCGCTGCTTGAATCGCTTGTCAGGCAAAAGAAGGTAATCAATCCGTCATTCTCATTGAAACTCACTTCTTCTGGGGCTGAGATGTATGTCGGTGGAGCAAACAGTATGCTATACAGTGGTGATATCACCTATACATCCGTAACAGTTCCTGTGAGTCAAAATGGTAGACAAGAGTGGATGTTGTTGACATTGGCATTTATGTAGGGATTCTGGCAGGTGTCCATGGACGATGTTCGTGTTCATGGTAATAAAATCCTGGAAAACGTACCTACTATTTTCGACACTGGTGCAACCTTCATCTTCGGAGATTGGAACCGGGTTTCAGAATTGTACGGACGCATTGGCGGCACCCTCCGTAAAAAGGGAGACTTTGGTTACTATTCCCGTGAGTTCCCCTTGTAGACAAGTGTGTCCGGTACCTTGTTTTTATCAACAACCTGCAGTACCGTGCGACTCTTTCCCAACACTGGGCTTTACCTTCGGTGGCAAGACGTTTGATATCCCTCCTAGTGTTCTCAGACTTCACCCGATTCGTCGAGGTTCTCCCAATTGTTTCAGCGCCATTGTCGCCGTGCGCTCGCCTGTTGGTGAGATCTTATCGCTTCCTCAACCGCTGTTTGCGGTGCTAGATGGACTCGTTCTGACCATATGGCCTAGCATATTGGAGCATTGGGATGATGTTCCTGCAAGGTGTATACAGTGTGTTCAATTACGGTACTTTACAGATCGGGTTTGCGGACCTCGCTTAAATCATCGCGGATGTTCACTGTGTATATTTTTTGACTCGTACTATGTACCCTGTACTCCCATTAATCTGGTGACCAATAGACGCGACGGTTTGCCACCCCGTGACCAAACAAACCTCATAGACGGGCTGGTCACCAGACTATACTCCCATTGCATGAATTTCTGGAACGGTCAAGAAACGGTTGTAGTAATATGATCCTCACCGCTTGCCTGGTCGGCTGTCAAAATTTTGCTGCCTCTCCAAGTCAGCCGTCCAATGAAGCCAAGTGTTGTTACACTTCCTCGGGTTCAAGTTCCTTGCTCGATACATGGCCTCTTCTTACCAGTAAAGGTTCCGCGTGTTTCTCTTCTATCGCAGCATCGTCCAACCAAAGTTTATCGCGCTGTCTTTTCGGGATGCCTCGACACACAAGCAAATCGGTCCTGTAATAAAACGCGCCCGCCGTGATGTCTTCTCCATGACCCCTACCCTGATAGTACATTATTACCGGCGAAGACAATGGGGAAGTCACCGTGAGGAGTATTCGTGGCACTATCCTTCCAGACTCATCATACCTTAGTACAGAAGATGTAAGTATTGCTACTGCTAAACCTTGACGAATCTCAAAGCGTAAATTCTATTACTGTTTCCTCAGCGTCGTGAGTGTGTTAAATGGTGTTGATTTTCGGCACTTGCGATCTGTTTTTGGTCAGAGTTGTCACTCATGCAAATTAACAAAGAGACACTTGAAGCTTGGACTCGGGGCGACTTGACTCGCTTGTAACAGGGTTTTGACAGAATGATATTCAATGTCCTCCGCATCCTAGGTTCGCAAGTCAGTCGATGAATGACCACATCATCGTCATGATCCCATCTCAGTGAGTCGCAGTTGACGTCTCCTATCTCGCGCTGCAGGCAATCTTGTTTGGTGGACATTTGTTGAAGACGCATCCGTTACGCTTGTAATGTTGCCTCGGGATCGGCGATGACTGCCGTCGCCTTTTCTGCCTCTTACACACCAACGGCCCCTCCGATGTTGTTACCGAGAACACTAAATTGAATTCATAAATTCAATGTACTGGGAACATTCGCGATGATTCAAGCAAGGGCGGCAAACCCGACCTGGAAAGTAGTGTAATCGAACACGCTGTATACGCCCTGCAGGAAAGGGATCCCAATGGTCCAAAAGTCTAGGCCATATAGTCAGAACGAGTCCATCGAGCGCCGCAAAAGGGGTTCAGGAAATGATAAGTTAAAACATCTCACTGGTAGTATGCGAGTGCTCGGCGACAATGGCGCTGAAACAATTGGGAGAACCTTCCTTGATTGGTGCAAGTCTGAGAACTTCGGGAGGGATTTCAAACGTCGCGCCACCGAAGGTAAAGTTCACTGTTGGGAAAGAGTTGCACGGTACTGCAGGATGTTGATAAAAAAACAAGGTACTAAACGCAATCGGAACTCACAGTAATAGAAACCGAAGCCTCTATATTCCATGAGGGTACCACCAAGGCCTCTGTACAATTCTGAAACACGTTCCTGATCTCCGAATATGAAGCTTGCACCAGTGTCGAAAATAGCAGGTACATTTTTGAGGATTTTATCACCATTAACACGAACATCATCCATGTATACCTGCCAGTATGCCTTCATAAATGCAAATGTCAGCAACATCCACTTCCATCTACCATTTTGACTCACAGGAACTGTTATGGGTGTATAAGCGATGTCACCATTGTATAGCATACTGTTTGCTCCACCGACGTACATCTCAGCCCCAGAAGAAGTGAGTTTCAATGAGAATGTCGGATTGATTATCTTCCCTTGCTGGACAAGCGATTCAAACAGCGGAGAAGCTCCAAAGTCCGAGATGGAAGGGAAGGCCAATCCCAAGAACCCGTCTGCAGGGCATGCATTTCCATAAGAAGTGTATTGTTTTGCAGAACCAAAGGCCTGAGGGTTTGCCTAGCTTGGCGTTAGAATTCAACCATTAATCATGCATAAGTGTTACAACATACAGTGAATCCAGAGATGGTTACATTATCAGTATATCGATCCCCTTTGACGATGGTTCCATCACCATATGAGAGCTGAAATGGCTGATCCTGGTACCTAGCAGTTCCGGATGAATGGGGATCCCAGAGGTCGCGATCTCCGGTAACCCCACCACAGCCCGTCTGCAGCACCCACATATCGCTGCGTTGACTTGAACAAGGACAGCTGCATGAACTAAAAGAAAGTACCTACGTTGCACCAGTGTCGATTTTGACTGGGACGTAAATCAGGGTAAATATATATGAGGAAGAACAAGGAGTATTTACGGTTCAAGGTCTTGGGAGGAGTGCCAATCGAAATCTCGCCAACCCAAAATTGATGTTGTTGATAATTTGTGAGCGGGAGGCTAGGCTTTCTCAGTCCAGACTCGCTCCGTTTCACAGCGAAAGGATGCATCATCCCCATGTTCATCTCGTAATTGTCTAGGCCAGTAAGGATCTTCCTAAAAAGACATGAGTAGACCGGATGTAACGGTTCGTTGCACGTACTCCCTGACCGATATACCATGAGATGTGATTGCCTCAAGATCAATGATTTTGTCGTTCGGAGAAGAAGAGTGTCTAGCGAGTGGTATGGCTATGCCACCCGCCTTCCACTTTGGTACAGGTTTCGCAATGGCCAGAGCAACCAATGTGCCGGTGACTGCAAAAATGGTCATCGTGATGAATCGCATTGTGTAGGACTCGGAGTGGCAAGGACTGGCGGTGAAATGTCCACCTACAGACCTTAATAATGAAAGGCCAGAAGCCTTAAAAATATCCACAGCCATTGGGTTAGGAACAAATCGAATGATGAATTGATGAGGATCAGTGATGGTGGTGTCATCCGAGCGGGGAACGAGCGGGGAACGAGCACGCGGTGGTAAATACTATAAACCTTTTAGAGACCACACTGAGTTTCAACCACTTAGACAATCGAAGCAGACCAAGGTCCTTGGGGATACGAAAGATTCTAGGCAATGTAGGCATGCCGCGCTGCATGCTTTGGAACGCTATGACGATGCAGCTGATACAATAAAACAAATCATTGCTCTCAAGTGCCACTGGAACAGGAGGAGATGTCGGTGCCAACTATGTGAAAAGCTGATGTCAGCTCGTTCGGGCAGCGGCAACAGGCTGAGTACTTGTCTGCCAGTGGGCGCATCTGGGAATCAAAAGGCTCGATGTGCCTGCCATTAGCGCGATTTACCCGCCGGAATCTATATCTCCTATTGTATCTTGTTCACGGTCAAGAAGCTTGTTGAGAAACTTGATGCCGAGATCGATGAAAGCAAGTTTTTCGGTGCGCGGCCATGTATAGAGTTTCGGATGTACGCTTTCGTTGGCAGAGCCGCGCAAGCTGGCTTTCGCCCATCCCTGGATCGACTTGCGTGGTCTAGGTCAGTTGAGCGGTGCCGGTGATGAGTCGTGGTCTGAATCGGTCGAAGCAAATTCTCAGTCTCGAGCTGCACCCACGTATGCTGGACTCGTCGCCACATTGCAGCTCGTCGTCCGTCTGCAAGCCATTCCATGCTCTTTCGCTGCAGCAAGAATCCTAATAGTGGGGAGTACAAACGAGTCGCTGCTGAGCACGAGATCGTCTTGCCAGGGCTTCAAAACCGCATCAGCTCTGCCAAGGAAATCCGCGTTGGTGGAGCGGGGACACAGGCGCAGCATAGCATTAGTCAGCTGTAACGGGTACGGATGACTAAGTCACGAGGCGCAAAAGTCACGTGTCAAAAGCTAGAGCAGTGGCCTGTGCGCAGAGCGACCAGACCTCAGAAGAGATATGGTCGCTGGCGATAGGTATAAAAAGAAAAGCCCGTAGCGTTACATGTCTCCCGAGGTTAAACAGAAAAGAGACTTTATCCCTTTCTTTCTGAGCGACTTCGTGAACTCTCTCGACTCTCCTTTAGGAAGTCAGCGTGTTTCATCAGCAGCCTAATATTTAGAGGCAAGGCGTTTCAAGTTATTCAATGCATCAATGGCATCACCGGTGACACCATAGAGCAGCATTCAATCGGAGGCCACTCCATCGGGGTCGTAATCGCAGCAGCCGCGGGGGACATATGTTGCTCACAAACTTGTCACAAACCATCCCGATCATGCAAATTACATTCACAGAACTGCCAGTACGGCCGCAAATTTGGGTGCACAGTCGAGGTCGTATTTCCTCATACAGGGTGCACATGCATGTAAAAATCTCGTCATAACTAGCATGTGGAAGCAGCCCCAGCTTAAACCTCCTTGACCGTGACCGTACCGCGCAGCAGACCGGTCTGGAAAGACAATCACGGATGTTTAGAATGAGAAACTGGCGTATAGACCTGGAGCAGCCACGTACCCGGCGAGCAGCAATGAGACCAGCCTTTTGTCCCGGAACAGCTGAGCGGGCGATCGTCGAGGCTTTTCCAATGTGTTGGTGGTTACCACCACCGTGAGGGTGATCGACGGGGTTCATAGCAACACCACGAGTACGAGGCCAGCTACGTAGCAAGGAACACGTCAGCACCATTGCGGTAGGGATATAAGCACATAAAATATCACCTGTTGCGCTTGGCCTTGTATTTATGGTAGGCACGACCGGCTTTCAGCAGGGGCTTGTCGATACGTCCGCCACCGGCAACAATCCCGACCGTAGCACGCGAGCACGCTGAGACCGTCTTTTTTGCACCGCTGGGAAGACGAACACGGGTTTTGTTGTCCTCTGGGGTGTGACCGATGATGGTTGCATAGGTTCCAGACGTACGTGCGAGAGTACCACGGTCGCCGACCTTGCCCTCGATGTTGCAGACGATGGTACCTTCAGGACATTGGCCTACGGGAAGGACATTGCCGACGGTGAGAGTGGCCTTCTTGCCGCAGTAAACGAAAGCGCCGGTGTGGAGACCCTCAGTGGCGATGAAAGTTTCCTTGCGAAGTCTGTAACGATATGGGTCGCGAAAGACGACACGAGCAAGCGGTGCCCCACTAACCAAAGCAGAATGAGTGGAGTCCACTTATAGCGATACACAATCTTACCGGCCAGGATCGTGAATTATTTCCTTGACGATACCACGGATGTATCCATTTCGCTCTGCGAAGTCGAGAGTGCGAAGTTTAGCAGGCGCCTTGTTGTGGTGGGTGTGCGCCTTGAACTGAAAGGGAAGAAAGGCATTGAGGGGGTGGGCTCCGTCTGCGGATGTGCACAACGTACGATAGCGTGCGAGCGCCTCTGTGCCCTGATAACCCGACCCATGTTTTATCTGCAAAGGTGTCAGCTGCTTGTCGAGTGGATGTATCCAGAGTGATGCTGAGCGATCCAGCCCGTAAAACAACCGATTTCGATCCCGAATTCGCGTGAACACAGGACCAGGAAGAGCTCGGAAGATGCAACGGCGCAAAGCTGAGCATACTCACATTTTGTGCGTTGAAGATGCGTTGCTGGCGGTGAGGCTTGGGGCTGGAAGGTTGGTCGGAGACTGAAACGGAGTGCTGCACAGAACGGCTTAGTCATCCACTACGTCGGCGTACGAAGTCTGATATTGGAAAGGCGGGCGCGCTCTGGCGGCAATTACTATCCAGCCTCGAGTGCATTCGCATTTTTCCACTTCCGATTCTAAATGCAGTGTACCTTGAGGTTATCACGCTTCCGCAGACCGTGACCACGCACTGAAGCTGTGATTATAATAATCGTAGCGGCGCACTTGCGCCAAGTCCCCGACTCCAGGGAGCAAAGGCAAATGAACTTTGAAGACGATTGCATGACAGAAGTTCAATTCGGTGAACATGTATACAGATAATGACAACCTTGGTAGAAAAATACGTGTGCAATGCTAACATTGTACCGTGCCGTAGATTAGTAACTGATGCGGAATAGACCACATTGGCTTTTAGCCTTTGTACTACTAACTTGCCAACAAGGACTCGGGAGTGCAACAGGGCTTAATGTTCTCGTGTTGCGGCTTGATTAAAAAAAACTTGAATGACCTGAAAACCTTCACGGAGGCCATCGGATGCCTCGAGCTCGAGCAGTCTCTAGGTTTCCATTTCGCATCGATCTGGATCAACATCGGGATTCCCGTCAAGTCGGCCAGTGGCAGACGTAGGGGGACGCATTCGACTTCGTGTGTGAATCGTACATAGTAGATTGTGTTACCTCCGTTACAGTAAATAGGACGCAATTCATGTTCTTGATTCAAGGATACTCAAATGTGGTCGTTGTAAACATTTACTCTCGAATGATCATCGATCAAGTCTCTCTCCCAGAAGCAAGGTGCCCAGCCGGCGCGCCGGCGTATGTACACTACATCTGATGCATACGCTTGATTGACAAGGGGTATTGTTTAGATGATTGCGACGACTCGGACGTCCCCGCTAACATCGTGCACGCTCGTAATAGGTGGGCAACTTCACGTTAGGATGGCCAGTGCTGTCAAATATTGACCTATCGAGGTCCTCTACACGCCGTTGACGCAGGCGCCGCCATCAAATTTTCTGGATAAACTTACTTATTGCGAAGCTACTGACGCGGCGCATCCATGTATCATGAACTCAGGCCTCAGTGCTGGGCAGGCCACGTTTGTGCCGCTGTACTCGGTGTTCAAGTTGTCGCTGTTGTCATACATGCGCAAGGCACCTTTGGTGAAGCCCTGGACGGACGTGGGGAACAGTCTGAGTAGGCAGCGTAATGCGCTCGATGCATTCTCAAGGCGTGCATCAGTTGGAATTTGGAAGGCAATGGCGATTGTTGCTGTAGACGAGGATTTGGTATGGGGTTGGCGCGCAACGATAGCAAGCCGTTTCTCGTATCTGGACGTCTGGATGTTGACCTCGGGGGCTTTTTTCTTGAATCGTGTAATTGCGGAGGGTTGGTCAACGGAACCAAAGTTTTGACACAGCTCATCATCGTGGTATGAAAGGGCTTTGTTTGAGAGCTCGGAAAATTCGGGTCCTATAGGTGCTGACGAACGTGACGTGACCCCAACCAACTTAACTATTCGAACGCGTACATCAGCGAGCTCTTCATGCGATCGTTTGGGACGGGTTCGGAATGGAGGGTATGAAAACTTACGTCGAGATCGTGCAACGCAAGGAGCGAGAGATTGGTTGCGACGCATTGACGCATTGAAAGGTAGAGTTTCGGTCACCATTC